>PITA01005066.1:0-45563 GCA_004023965.1 Spilogale gracilis | reverse complement strand
CAGGACCCTGAGATCATGACCTGAGCTGAAAGCAGAGGTCATGAGGCACCCAGGCACCCTTTTTTAACTTTTTTCTATTTTTACTTTTAAAGTTTCCATTTTAATCTTAAAAATTCATTCTCACGGTTTTTGTTCTTTTAATTTTTAACCCACGTTTTATCACACCATGATACTCAATACAACACTCCATAACAATTTTTTACCTTGAAATTTTTTCAAACACATTCCTGTATTTTCTGTTGTTGTTTCCTCTCATTTGCTTGTTTGTTTTATCTGTTTTTTCCCTTTATTCTCTCTTCTTTCCTTTATTTTTTCTTTTACATATATATATAGTTATAAGCTTCAAGGAAATCCTATATCCCTATTCAATAATATCCCTATACACAACCAGTTCTAATCTCCCTATATCTTTAGAAAGTGGGTCCTCCAACAATAATAACTAGACAAACTCGGGAGGATCTGAAACACTTTCCTTGCCCACATGGAGTGTCTGCCCTCACCTTCCCACCCTAGTCTGTCAGTGTTTCTGTGTAATTGCTTTTGCCTTTGTATCATATAAATACTGGTCTTGGGGGTCATTCATGTTGGGCTTAGCTTTTTGATCTCTTCACTTACTCTAGATGGCCTTTTTCTTTACCCTGTAGTAATTTTGTACCATATAAATCCTACCACTGGTCCCCTCTCTGGCAGGGGTTTCTTTTCTTGCTTCCTTTCTCCCTTTCTCTTTTTTCTTTCTTCTTCCTTTTCAGTGGTGACTTATGATTGCTCCAAAACCTTCCAGCGACCAATTCACCTGGATAGTGGCTGATATATTTAGCGATACACCCCCTCAACCACTCCTCGCCGCAATGACTCGGAGGAGGAACACCCAACAGAAGAAGAACCCTGAGACTGCAACCTCGGTCACAGAATTACTGGAAATGAACATAAACAATATGACAGAAATGGAATTCAGGGCAGCAATTGTCCAAGCGATGGCTAATTTGGAAAAGAACATTAGTCTCAAAATGGAAGCCATAATAACAGAAGTGAAAGCTGAGGTTAGAAAGGCTATTGATGAGATGCAATCTAATTTAAATATGCTAACAGCTAGAGTAAATGAAGCTGAAGATCGTATCAGTGATTTAGAAGACAGATGGATTAAGAAGGAGGAGCAAGAGAAGTCTTGGAGCAAACAGCTAAAATCCCATGAAAACAGAATAAGGGAAATAAATGATGCTATGAAATGCTCCAATATCAGAATTATTGGACTCCCCGAAGGAGTTGAGAGAGAGAGAAGCCTAGAAGATATACAGTTGAACAAATCATGGATGAAAATTTCCCTAATCTGGGGAATGAAACTAATGTTCATGTCCTAGAGGCAAAGAGGACACCCCCCAAGATCAATGAGGCCAAAAAAATCTCCAGGCACGTAATTGTGAAATTCGTGAATCATAAAACCAAAAAATATGTCTTAAGGGCAGCTAGGGGGAGGCAATCCCTTACCTATAGAGGGAGATCATCAGAATAATGTCAGACCTATCCACAGAAACCTGGCAAGCCAGAAAGGGCTGGCAAGACATATTCAGGAAATTACATGACAAAAATATGCAACCAAGGATAATGTATCCAGCAAGGTTGACTTTCAGAATGGAAGGAGAAATAAAGAGCTTCCAGGACCGCCAAGGTCTAAAAGATTATGCAACCACCAAGCCAGCACTACAAGAAATACTAAGAGGGGTTCTATAAAAGAGAAATGAACACAAGAGGGACAAAGAACAGAAATTTACAGAGGTAATCTATAGAAACATGAACTTCACAGGCAACATGATGTCAGTACAAACGTATCTATCAATAATCACTCTCAATGTGAATGGCCTAAATGCTCGAATAAAAAGGCACAGGGTTGCAGACTGGATAAAACGACAGGACCCATCCATATGCTGTTTACAAGAGACACATTTTGAATCTAAAGACACTTCCAGATTGAAAATGAGGGGATGGAGGACCATCTTTCATGCCATCGGACCCCAAAAGAAAGCCAGGGTAGCGATTCTCATATCAGACAAATTGGATTTTAATCTAAAGACTGTAGTCAGAGACACAGAAGGACACTACATCATTCTCAAAGGGTCTATACACCAAGAAGATCTAACAGTTGTAAATATTTATGCCCCCCAAACATGGGAGCAGCCAACTACATAAGCCAACTGTTAAGCAAAATAAAGAGTCATATTGATATGAATACATTAATTGTAGGAGATCTTTTATTTTATTTTATTTTTTTAAAGATTTTATTTATTTGACAGAGAGAAACACAGCTAGAGAGGGAACACAAGCAGGGGGAGTGCGAGAGGGAGAAGCAGGCTTCCTGCCGAGCAGGAAGCCCGATGTGGGACTCGATCCGCGGTCTCCGGGATCATGACCTGAGCCGAAGGCAGTTGCTTAACCAACTGAGCCACCCAGGCGCCCCAACTGTAGGAGATCTTAACACACCACTCTCAGCAATTGACAGATCATCTAAACAGAAAATCAACAAAGAAACAAGAGCCTTGAATGACACATTGGACGATGAATCTCATAGATATATTCAGAACATTCCACCCTAAAACAGCAGCATACTCATTCTTCTCGAGTGCACATGAAACTTTCTCCAGAAATAGACCACATATTGGGTCACAAATCAGGGCTCAACCGATACCAGAACATTGAGATTATTCCCTGCATATTCTCTGACCACAATGCTGTGAAACTGGAACTCAACCACCATACAAAGTTCAGAAGAAAATCAAACACTTGGAAGCTAAAGATGATCCTGCTCAAGAATCTGTGGATCAACCGGGAAATCAAAGAAGAACTGAAACACTTCATGGAAACCAATGAGAATGAAGATACATCGATCCAAAACCTATGGGATACAGCAAAGGCAGTCCTAAGGGGGAAATTCATAGCCATCCAAGCCTCACTCAGAAAAATTGAAAAATCCAGAATACACCAACTCTCATTACACCTTAAAGAACTGGAAAATCAACAAAAAATTAAACCAATCCCTCACACAAGACAGGAAATAATTAGGCTTAGAGCAGAGATGAATGAATCAGAAACTAGAGATACAGTAGAGCAAATCAATGAAACTAGAAGCTGGTTCTTTGAAAGAATCAATAAGATTGATAAACCATTGGCCAAACTAATCCAAAAGAAAAGGGAGAAGACCCAAATTAATAAAATTATGAGTGAAAGGGGAGAGATCACGACTAACACCAAGGAAATAGAAACAATCACCAGAAATTATTATCAACAATTATATGCCAATAAGTTTAACAACCTAGAAGAGATGGATACATTCCTAGAAACCTATAAACTTCCAAGACTGAAACAGGAAGACATTGACAATTTGAATAGACCTATATCTAGTAATGAGATTTAAGCAGTGATCAAAAACCTCCCCAAAACAAGAGTCCAGGACCAGACGGATTTCCTGGGGAATTCTACCAAACATTCAAAGAAGAAATAACACCTATTCTCCTGAAGCTCTTTCAAAAAATAGAAACGGAAGGAAAACTTCCAGACTTTCTATGAAGCCAGCATTACTCTAATCCCCAAACCAGACGAAGGCAGACGCTTAGCCAAATGAGCCACTCAGGTGCCCCCCCAACCCTCTCTTAAGTAGTGACTCAAGAGGAGTTATGCTTTTCCAAACTATTTACCTGACATTCTCCTTTTCTGTTGTAAGTCTTCTTTTAACCCTTCTTTCAGCACATGCTTTCCAAAAGGAACCAAAATTCCCTATGTGGATAAACACCACAAAGTTCTGCAGTGGCAGGGGAGCGTGACTTCTCCGTGTTCTTACAACCTCATCTCGCCCCCCTGAGTAGCTGACACAGATCAGGTGCTCAAGAAATGGTCGTTGCCTCCAGCTGAAGAGCGTTTTCCTTCCCTTCCTACCCACGTGAAAACCATCTATCTCTCCAGGCCAGGGCCATCACTCCAGGGGCCTGCCAAAGCACCTGAGGGAGAGAGACTCTGCCCTCCCTGGGAGGCACTTTCTGTACCCAGCAGCAGCAGGAGTGCTGAAAGGATGATATAGGAGGTGGGCAGAGAGGAACAGGCACTTAAAAAAACTATGAGGCTCATTTATTTTTAACAGTATAGATCTTCTCTTGCTTTCTTTGAGCATATGATGTGTCTACCCTCTTCTTGTAAAGGACTGCGTAACTGAGGACTTTTATTTGTTTATTTTGCTTCATGCACAGTCATTGGCATCTGACACCTTCCATCCCTTACCCACCAAAGCTGGGGCAGAACGAGTGGAAGCTCCGGGCTTCTGCTGCTTTTACTGGTGCTCAAAGGACCCAGGCCTGGAGATGAGAGAGTGTGAGCTAGGCCCTTTAGCTCCTCTGGGCCTCACCTATCCTCATCAGTAGCTGGGTGGCGTGGGAGGAATAAATAAGCGGTGCTTGTTGTTGTTGACATGAAAAGTTCCAGCCTGTGAAATGTGTGATCTAGGAGACGTTCGGATCCGATTCCTGGGCGAGGGCATCTGAGGCAGGGGCCTCTGGGAGCCTCTGAGCTTCAAGGTGTCTGCCCACAGTGAATCAGGACGCAGATTGGCCAAATCAGCTGTTTTCCTTATTCCTCCAAGTTCCAAAGTCCAAATGTTTACCGGCTGAGTCATTATTTTATAAAGGGGAAAGGGAGGTACAAAAGGCAGACTCCTCCTGGGGCTCTCGTTTGGGTCTGGAGATGTCACCCAGATATGACTGTGGTATCCGGGCTCCAAACACAAAGTGACCCCGAAACAAGCCCAGAGCACCTACCAACCTGCAGCGGTCGCATCTCCTGACGTTGAAGTTCCAAGTGTTTGCGAATAAATACTCCCCGCAGCAAAATTTCATTGTCAAGAAGGACATCGTGCTTGTCCAGACGCCCACAAGGAGGGCCTTTTGCCAAAACGAAGGGGAAATCATTGGCCCAATTAACATCCTGTGATCTTAGATCTAAAAATGACCCCGAGCGGGGTAAACAAGGTGACGTAAGCTGCCGGGCGGGGGGGCGGCTCTCTACTGCCACCTGGAGGAGAGCGATTGCAATGGCGAGGAGACTCCGGGCGGCGGGGAAGCGCATCTCCGCCCGCGGTTGGGCCTTGGTGACAACGGGGCGCGAGGTAGGCAGCCCCAGGGAGGGGAAGGAAAACACGGAGGAGCCCAGAGAGCAAGGATGCTCCTCCGCGACCTCGGGTAGAGGAAAACGCGGTCTGTGTGATGCAGGCCTTTGGACGTTGTGGCCTTGACCCTTGCTGGCTTCCTCATTGGGAGAACGTTCCTTGTGTGAAAGGACTTGGGCACCGTGAACTCTTGCTGGAAAAAAAAATCATGGCTTAAAACTAATCGGGCAGGCTCCCCAACGCCGGAGACCCCTGAGAAAAAAACAGCTGGCAGTTTCTGAAAGGAGAAGCGGCGGCGTGGCTGTGCCAATTTAAACACAGGGCCACCGGATTTTCTGTTTTACTTTGGACTTGGCAGTGACTTAAGTGGGGGAGGGAGCGCAGGGCTGCAACAGTCCTAATTTACTTTCTTGTCAGGCTAATGTGAGAATGAGGCTGCAGAGCTTTCCGCATTATGCAACCGGCATGCTGGGAGATGCCCCAGAAATATGCTGGGGGCTAACAAAAGGTCAACTGAGCCTTATTGCTTTTCCCCCTGCGGATGATCCCACAAAAGGAAAAGGAGTTGATTTTTAGCTTGATAAAAACGAAAACAAAACAAACTCCACTTTGCTTTGGGGTTAGTTTTTGCTTCCTTGCAACCTACCTCAAAAATCTCAGTGGCTGGGAACAAGATACATCTATTATTCTTGCTAATGGGTCTGCGGGTCAGCCTCGGTGCAATCTCAGCTGGGCTCACCTGGGCCCGCTGAGCTAGGCTGGACTTTTGGCTTAGTGTCAGACACAGGTTCCACGTGGTTCTGTTTCCCAACCCAGGATGAAAGGACAAAGTTTCCCTGAGGCACGGTCCCCTGGCAGGCGATGTTACCTGCTCAAGAGGCCAAAGCAAAACAGGCAAATATATTTGGAGCCTCTGTGTGTCATGTCACCTAATATTCCATTGGCTAAGGCCAGCCTAACATCAGTGGGGGTTGGGTGGGAGGGTGGGCTATACTCAGCTGATCTAGACTGGGATATAACCAATGGGTCACCCTCTGCCCACTATAGACCATCTGCTTCTTGGGAAGAATTGCAAAATGAGGATGGCCTACATAACTCGGTGGTCCTCAATGTGAATTCCATTTTGCCCAATACACACTTTTTTTAAAAGTTTATTATTATTATTTTGTAATCTCTACACCCAACAGTGGGGCTCCAACGCACAACCCTGAGGTCAAGAGTCCCATGCTCTACGGACTGGGCCTGCCTAATACACACTTTTCATTTCCTTTTTATTCATATCTATCACTATGACCTTATGTGCTCATAATGGATAAGGGACACAATACCCTTGTCTATGCCTGGTCTACTTTGTGACATTGTGTCTCATGACGGGGTATACTTAAAACTCCCTGTGCCAGGATGCCTGGATGGCTCAGTTGGCTAAGCGTCTACCTTCAGCTCAGGTCATGATCCCAGGGTCCTGGGATCGAGTCCCACCTCGGGCTCCCTATTCAGAGGGGAGTTTCCTTCTCCCTCTACTCTTCTTCCCTGCTTGTGATCTTTTTCTCAGTCTCTCTGTCTCAAATAAATAAATGAAATCTTAAAAAAGAAAGAAAGAAAAGGGAAAAAAAACTGGTGCCAGAAAATCAGAATTTAACTATTCAGATATTACCTGTGGAATGAAAACGACAGGGAGAGATCTTTGAGGAGCAGCATGGTATGCTGAGAAGAGCACTAGACTTGAGAATCAAGAGACCTGGGTTTCTAGTCCTGATTCTGCCAGGGCTGGCATTTGGAAGGGTAAGGAGGAGCCAGCAACCTGGCGCTTTTCTTTCTTTCTTTTTTTTTCCCTCAACCCTGCAACCGGGTGCTTTTCAAGTCTTGCTGAGAAGCTTGGACTTTATCCTGCGCACTAGGGCACAAAGGGTCGGCGCAGAGTTTGTTTTTTTGTAAACCTTTTTGGCAACAGTGTGGAGGGTGGATTGAAGGAGGAAAAATTGGATTGGAGGCAGGGAGATGAGCTAGGATATCAACCAGGTGAAAGGTAATGAGGGCGGACACCAGGAAAGAAGCCCTGGTGATGGAAAAAGGGATGAATAAAAACCTTTAGAAGCAGAACGGACAGGAAGAACTTTAAGACAATTGATCATGGGGAGAAGGAGAAAGACAAGGGCAAGGGGGAGTCAAAGACGAATCGAGGGTCCAGAGGGCAGTAAGTTGTTTCTCAAAGTCTTTCTTACAGCTGTGTACACAAATGTATGCATGGGTAGGCAGGCATTGTAAAATGTAGCACTTTCCAGAACTGATGCAGAAACATCACACAGACTTCAGCCGTGGGCAAGCCTTATTCACTATCTTTGCTCTGCTCAAACACCTGCACCATTGATACTCAGCATTGTTCTTTCTTTCTCTCCTTAAAGATGAGTAATCTCTAGAGCCAATGTGGGGCTTCAAACCCATAATCCCGAGGTCAAGGCTCCCGTGCTCCACCTGCTGAGACAGCCAGGCGCCCCCAGCATTGTTCTTTAAATTAAGTCATTTATTTAACCTAAACACTTATGCAGTCTTATCCTTAAAAAGCATATATGTGAGATCACGACTTTGTTGGGCCGGTTATGTATGGATACATAAGGAAACAAATACAAGGCCATAACATTTTCAAATGTGTCTGTACACTAAAAGTATTATTTCCCATGACCACAGTTGTGTGACGTCCAGATTTAGGGAACCCCTGCTCCAGGGAATAGTGAAAGCAACTAGGATTATACAGATTTTGCTTTTTCTGCCCTCTTGTTAGTTTCCATTCACATTGTATCAGTGTCCAGTCCTGGGTGGCAGGTCTGGTCTTTGCATCCGTCACTTGGGAAGGCTTTGCCCTGGAGGCGGTGACCTTTAGCAGAGCTGGGCTGCAGGTTGTCATCCAGACAAACGGGGGCTGACCTGGAATGTCTCTTTAACTCAGTGTCTCACATCCCGAGCCTCTGAAAGCCACTGCAAGAGCAACGAAGCCAAATGAACTCAGTCCCTCTCACTCTGCAGACAAGAGTGCAAACGGGGCCTTGGGATCGCACTTGCTTCTCCCTTGTTCTCCCTGATGTTCTTCTGGAAGTCACACACAGAGGTCTAAATGCAGAGACGACAGCTTCATCTTCTGTTCACTTTTGATGCATAACGATCTCTAGAGACTGTTTTTAAGGTAAAGTGGAATTAATTCTGCACTCATGGGTTGGCTGCTCTAAGACCTGTCACTGAACTTCTCTGAGACTCAGTTTCCCCCTGTAAAATGGGGATGTGGGCGGGTGGTCTGGAGACTGTCTCCCTTTCACATCCAACTGGGCTCAACAGTTTGGGGACAGTTATGTGTCTTCTTTGAACTCCTTATTCCAGTCTTTGCCCATTTTTTATAGTACCGTTTGTTCTTATATATAAAATTTATTATGGTCATTGTGTTTTATGCATATCTTATCATATCTCTTTGTCATTAATATTGCACATTCTTCCCCAGTATTATTTCAACCTTGTTTCTGTGAAATAAGAAGACATTTTTAATTTTTGCTGTGGAGACATGGTAACTTAAAAAAGAAAAAAAATCCCCAATTGACAGTGTTTTCTTTGAGAATTTCTGCTTGAAAAGAACTTCCTTACTCCAAGATTATTAAAAATACACACTCAGTTTATCTTCTGGAATTTTAATGGATTCATTTATTTTATATTTAAATTTTTAGATCTTTTAAATGGATTTTATATAGATTTTATTTTTCTTTATTTTCTTTTTCAAACAGGTACCTCATTCATTGAATAATCTATCTTTTGCATACAGAGATTTGAAAATATGCTCTTTATGAAATTTTTAAAAATCATATGTTATATACTTCTGGTGGTAAAAGCTATTGTCATTATACTATAGCATATTTTAACTGTTGTACTAATGGATTTATTATTTTTATTTAATCTTAACCATAGCAACAATATTTATTTCCAACCTTACTGCATCTTACCATAATGACCACTTTAATGACTGTCAATCTATAAAAACTCTCAGAAGGAGCAGTCTTCTCTTTCCAGCATGGTAATTAGTAATGGTGATCATAGCAATTAGTAGAAGTAAAATACGAATCCTCATTGTAAAGAACTCAGTTGCTATGTTTTGGAGGGAAGCAGGACTTGGACCTGGTAGGTTATTCCAGAGGGCAGGACTCCTGAGCAGATGAGGAAGTTAGACAAGTTTTCCTGCCAGGGTGCCCCCTCCCTGCTCCAAGTACCCACTGTTCTCTCCTTGCTACCTCCACTCCCTCTCGGAGAATCTACTCTCAGATCTTCATTCACACTGAGGTGTTGATGACTGGTTACTATCCAACACAGCTATTCTCATTAGAGTGTGAGGGATGGGGAAATTAACTTGTTACTATTAATAGAATGCTGAAGTTGGAAATACTTTACTTTCTAATCTATATCAGCTGACTCAGTGTTTCCCCTGAAATGAATTCCCCTGGTTTTACTTGCATCCTTCTTTTGTGAGAGAGAAAGATGTGCTGGTAATTGTCTGTAACATCTTTCTCACAGTCTTTTGGGATAGAACAATGTTGGGTTGGTAGACAGGGCCACTCCCAGCTCCCACTGAGTTGAGCTTGTGGGGTTGCTTTTATTTTCTTTTTTATGTTGTCCCCAGATAAATTTCTTTTCTTTTTTTTTTGAAGTCTTCTTTATTGATCCTATTCTTTTTTTAAAAGATTATTTACTTATTTATTTATTTGACATAGAGATCACAAATAGGCAGAGAGCCAGGCAGAGAAAGAGGGGGAAGCAGGCTCCCTGCCGAACAAAGAGCCCAATGTGGGGCTCGATCCCAGGACCCATAGATCATGACCTGAGCCGAAGGCAGAGGCTTAACCCTCTGAGCCACCCAGGCACCCCCGGATAAATTTTTAATAACATCCCTGAATCTGTATTGCAAGAGAAGAAGAATGATGCCAGAAACATATTTATTAGTAAACTTACAAAAATTCTGATTACTTAATGAAAGGCAGATAAAGCAAGCACACCAATGTACTCTACTGTTATTCACCCTGGGTACTCAGTAAATATTTGTTCAATGAACTAATGAATATTTAAAACTCATTACCATCTGTGTTTCTGTAGTTAATAACCGAAACTGGGTTTGTCTATGCTTTTCTGAAATATTCACTCAGTTTTTTTCTCCTCTCACTTTTATTTTTATTTTTTAAAGATTTTATTTATTTATTCGACAGAGAGAAACACAGCTAGAGAGGGAACACAAGCAGGGCGAGTGAGAGAGGGAGAAGCAGGCTTCCCACAGAGCAGGAAGCCCGATGTGGGGCTCGATCCCAGAACTCGGGGATCATGACCTGAGCTGAAGGCAGACACCCAACCACTGAGCCACCCAGGCACCCCTCCCTCTCACTTTTAATATAATCTGCAATATGAAAACAATAGTTTCAAAAAATAATTTTCAAAATGAAGTTTCATAGTCTTTTAAAAATAACTATTAAATATTTTTCATCATAAAATCGTCTTTTAGATGGAATAGACATAGAGGACAAGAGAACGGTAATGTTTGAGGACATAAGCATGTCAACTGATCTCTAAATTTTTGTCTAGAATCTTTAGCCTCAAGAATATCTTGCTTTACCCTGTAAAACAATTTGATGAATACTTCATGTACTTTAGAAATATTTTCAGTAATGTTCGCTTTATTTCTTCCTCTGCTCCCTGGGATTTATTTTATTTGTTAAATAAAGCAAAATTGGGATCTCTGATAGGAGTCAGTCTTTGCCATGCAAAGTGAGGACAATTTTGAGAAACAGAAATTTGATAATTGGGAGTCTAAGCTAATTTTCCCAATTTCTCTCTCTCTCTCACACACACACACACACACACACACACACACACACACACACACAGCACTTCAGAGCCTTGAACTAAAGGGAAGAGGCCCCAACAGTAAAATGGAGGCGCTAGGCACACAGCAAGCCTCTGAAACCACAGCCTGAGCTGCTCTGTGTTTTTGCATTCCAGGAGCCATTTCTGTTTGCCAGAAGGGAAGTGGAGTTGGGACTGTTCCTGGGAGCCACCGACCAGAAGTGCTGCTTCTACCAGTTGGGTAGAATACAGACAACCCTTCCTTCCCCAGCCTGCTCACCCTGCGCCTCCCTCTGCCATCAAAGAGGAGGATAATTGAGGTCTCGCTGGCTTGCAGGAGGCATCAAGCATTCACCTCAGGGTCCCTTCCAGGGGATTCAGTGGCTTGGGATTTCAGTTCCTACTCCCTAAGCAGTTTGCTCAGCACAAAAGGTTTTCAGTTCTTTTAAATTCATCTAAGGACACAAACTATGCAGGGCAGTCCAGATATAAGCCATGTGAGCATCAAATAACAAAGCACTAATTGCATCTAGTGGGCATAGAGTTGCAGTGACTTCATGTTGGCTAAATATAGGCGAACACTTGGTGTGTTGTGCATGCCAGGGGGACCATGATGCAATGATCCCCTCCCTGTGATGGAGGGGGAGGACCCGGCCAGAAGGCAAGAATGAGATTGCCTAATAAACGGTCACTTGTGATGGTCCCCAACTCCAAGGTTTGTACATGCACACACACAATAAAACAAGGCAAACATGACCACACGGCTTGAAAGACGACATAAATACTCAGCTTCTCACCAGGGTTAAAAACAATTGCCTTATTTAAAATTTTAATTATTTCAATTTTCTTTTTACTCTTTATTATATAAGAAATTCATATCCACCTTAGAAAATTTAGAAAAAGAGGCACCTGGGTGGCTCAGTCATTAAGCGTCTGCCTTCGGCTCAGGTCATGATCCCGGAGTCCCAGGATTGAGCCCGGCATCAGGCTCCCTGCTCAACGGGAAGCCTGCTTCTCCCTCTCTCACTCCCTTGCTTGTGTTCCCTCCATAGCTGTGTTTCTCTCTGTCAAATAAATAAACAAAATATTAAAGGAAAAGAAATGAAAAGAAAAGAAAAAAGAGAATATAAAGAAAAGAAAATTTAGAAAAAGGAATAACGACTAATTCTTATGGAGCACTTAACAGGTACCAGTCACTCCCTGCATCATCAGCTCATTGAATCCTAACAATAACTCTCTGAGCTAGGGACAATCATCATTCCTGTTTAACAACTGAAAAAGAACAAGGGATGAGTTGTGTAACTTGTTCCAGGTCACCTACTTAGAAGAGCGAAGACTGGGAGTCTCCAAGTGTGCCCGATAATGAATTTCATGCTCTTGAACTCTAGATCAGTGGTGCCCAGTACATACATTCTGTGAGCCACATATATGTGTAGAAGTTTCTAGTAACGACATTAAGAAGAGTAAAAAGAAACAAGTGAGATTACTTTTGATAATGTTTTATTGAGCCCAGTGTTTCCAAAGTAGAATCATTTCAACATTCAATAAGCATAAAAATAAGCTAAATGAGATATTTCCCAAAATAAACTAAATGAGATATTTCCCATTCTTCTTTTCATACTAAGCCTCGATGGCTCAGTATGTATTTTACACTTACTTCTCAGTTAGGACTGAACAAATTGCAAGTGCTTGATACACGGGCATCTAGTGGCTGCTGTGTCGGGCAGTGATACTGTATCTCTATCAGTGCAGATAGAGAGAAGTTTCCATCGGATAGCGCCGTTCTAGATCATGTTGACAGAAAAGAAGAGTCACCCATAAACTCCCCATCTATTTCAACACAGCCTTCCTGAATACTTTGTATTTACATGTATAAATACGTTTTCCAACAGATGAAAGTCCAACACTATGAATGTCATTTTAATCCATTTATTTCTTCAATGATAGTGTGCCACTTTCCAGCGGTTTTGTCTCCCTGTCTATAGGGGAGGCAGCGCTGCTGTGCTCAGCATAACATGGGACTTGGGAGTCAGAGGGCTCCGTCATTTTCCATCTGGGTGATACTGGGCAAGCTATTCTCCAGCCCTCTGACACCTCATGTGAGGATTAAGCAGGATAATGTACATGAGAAGTGTTTTATAAATGAAGGCTTTTTTCTTTTTGATTTATTTATTTATTTTTTCTTTTTGATTTATTTTTAAGCAAAGCTCTACACCCAACATGGGGCTTGAACTCATGACCCTGAGACCAAGAGTCACATGCTCTATTGACTGAGTTGGCTAGGTACCCCATTGAAAGCTCTTTTAGAGGTGCAGCTAGTTCTTCATATATATATATATATGAAGAAATATATATATACTATATATATATAGTGTGTGTGTGTGTGCGCCTGTTACGAGATCAGACTACAGAAATGTCAACGATCAAGCCAAAGGTTTGCATTTGCAACCCAGGCAGAGCTTCTTTTTTTTTTTTTTTTAAGATTTTATTTATTTATCTAACAGAGAGAGAGATCACAAGTAGGCAGAGAGGCAGGCAGAGGGAGAGGGGGGGAAACAGGCTCCCTGCTGAGCAGAGAGCCCGACGCGGGCCTCGATCCCAGGACCTTGAGATCATGATCTGAGCCGAAGACAGAGGCTTTAACCCACTGAGCCACCCAGGTGCCCCCAGGCAGAGCTTTTATTAATCATTGATAACTGTGGCATTTTTTCCAAAGTCAGTGGATTTCTCTTGCTCTTTCCCTCCCTCTTTGCAGATGAACTTTGAGGTGGCCAACTTCTAGGCCCAGCAGAAGTTGTTGCACGAGGAAGAACATTCTATTTCTCCACCACCGTGGCTTGACGTGTCTTGCTGCCCTAGAGGCAGAAAACCCCGCAGCCCACTAAGGGAAGCACAGGAGTCGGTATTAACTACAAGGGGAAAAAAACCAATCACGATTCCACATCTCTCCCGATGGATGGACAGCAGCACAAACTCTCCAGTCAATAAGGAATCTCTGAAAATTTGAATTTTCATCCGTCTGGTGAAACGAATTTGGCCAGGCTCAAGGTACGCTACCCACAAATATGGCACCTTGGTACTCTGAATATTTTAAGGTGAAGGAAAATGAATGAAAATAAATATGAAGAGCATCAGTGAGCTTTGGGACACCTTTGAGCAATCTAATATATGTATCGTTGCCTGAAAGGTGGCAGAGGAGCACAAAAATCTATTTGAAGAAATAATGACAGAAAAATTTCCAATTTGATGAAAACTATAAACCCACAAATCGAAAAACCGAATAAACCCCCAACACAAGAAACATGAAGAAAGTTACGTCTAGAATGTTACAAGTTGAATAAATATGTATTATTTACCCTATATATGTAAGGCTAGACATAAATTTAAAATTAAGGGGGAAAAAGTCTGTCCTCCACTAGTAAAGAAAGTCTCAGTGGGCCCTTGACTGTCTTCCTGGGTATTAAGGAGGACTCAAGAAAATGTGAAACAGTTTCTGTCTTCAAGTAGGTTTTCGGCTACCTGGGTGCATTAAAGTAGGAAACACCGTTCGCTAACACCACAATATCCATTCTCTCTTCTTCCATAGCCGGCAGGACCCCCCCCCCCCCCGGTTGTGCCCAAACACCTGCTTCTTTCCCACATGACTCCAAAAGGAAAGAGCCAGCAGCAGACCCAGGAATAAATGAGGATCAGATTCCCCTCGACAGTCACTGACACGAGGGTGGCTACCTGACCCATTTCTGACAAAGAGATGTTGGGAGGAAATGTGCTAGAGGATATCCGAGAAAGATTCTTGGCTTCCAAGGAACGTAAGAGGAAAAGACAAGCTCTTCGTCTTTTGGACACTGAAATGCCTGATGCCTGGACCTTCTGTACTCAATCTGTGACTAAGCTGGGCCAGTCTGAGGTCAGAGTCAACAACACGCTGAGGATGACAGAACAGTGGAAAGAATCTGGATCTTTGATGATGTTATTAAGCTGCCGGAATTAAGCAACTCTGAAGCTCCCATACCAGTGAACTTTTTCTTGTATGACATAATACATTTCCTTACTGTTGAATTCGAATTAAGTTTTATGTTCCTTGTAGCTCCAAATATTCTATTAGCACTAACCAAATAAGTAACTCATTCTTTTTTTTCCCCCATTCTTTCAACCTTTATTATATGAATAAAAGAACTTGAGACAATTTAGCTCAATTTTAATAAATGTTTCCCAAGCAGTACTTTGACCAGGTACCCAGGTTTAAGTTATGAACATTGACAGTGTCCATTTATATAACCACATTTGAAGTTGTTAAAGACTTAACCATTTTCTAGTATTAGCTTATTTTCTACACTGCTTATTCACATATGTCCATTAACAAATGGAATGTTGTCTGTTACATTTATTGGTTTGTGAGTGTTTTCTGGAAAACTGCAGTTCTGTGAAGACTGATTTCCATGCTGGCATTGCATGCATCCAAATATTAATAATGCACAGAGGCACAGAATTAGAGCAACAAGAGAGCATATTCAAACACTAGCACGCCCCATTCCCCTTTTTACTGCTTGTTTTGCTTAGCACTTCTGAAAACAAAAATAACCTTGAATTCAACGTTCAACTGCCGAAGAAAGATAACAGCAGAGCACATAACTTAGGGCTCGAATGAAACGCAAGCACTAGCTGGCGCAAAACAGTAGACGTTGGTGTTTATATATATGACCTTATCTGAAACTCTTCTCAAACTCTCCCAAACCAAACTGTTAACGCATACCAACATGTTTCAGTTTCAAGCGTACACATGGAGTAACAGTGTGTTCTTTTGGATTTTAAGTGAGCAAGAACTCAAGACTTTTCAAATTTGAATTCAGGTCTGTAGAAAGTGAGAATCTTGTTCTAAGCAACTGTACTATACTTCTACTGCAGTAAAGTCATTCAGGATTTTTATCTAGACCGTCCTTGGTTTTATCCAATAGAGAGTACAAACAGGAAAGTATGCCAGCCATGGGTTCAACAACGAATGATTTTTATTCTCTTGCTTCTGAAAGCTTGTATCAAAAAATATATATATATATGTAAATATATATATATATATATATTAAACCAAGGAAAATAACTGAAGACTTATGGGCCTCTTGTGCTTTGAAAATAGGGGGGAAAGGTAGCCACTAATTTGCTCAGACATAGCAGGGTTAGTGGTCCTGTATTTTGAAGTTTTTAAGAATGGTTTTTAAGGGAAAGGGAAAATATCCACTACCCCTTTCCAGAATTTAAACAGAGGGCAGCAGACATTCTTTACACCCAAATGAAACTATGGCAGTTCACATGTGACCAAGGTGAATGTAGAATGGAGATGTTCTGAACACGGCTAGGACTCCCAGCAAATCTAACACACTAAAATCATAGGATTACATTTTGAAAGAAAATGCACAAAAACCAAATAGGAATTTTGAGATTTTTTTTTCATTTGAAGGTAAATCTTAATGCTATTAAATTCACAAATATGCTAATTTAAATACCCAATTCTATTTATCTAAAACACACATTGCAAACATACAAATATCTATTCTCTCCACATGTCAGAGCCCATTCATTTCATGGTTTGGAAATGCAGAGAATAGATACCCCTTAAACTGCAAGTCAGCAGGTGTTTCTTTACAGTTAACTTTAGCAAAATTCATACAAAATAGTAATTAACAACGATCTTCTTTACTTGTTAACTCACAAGGAAACACCTTCAAAACGGCATTTTGTTAAAGTTTCTGTACTAAAATGTAGAAAAACTGAACTACACAAATATTGAAAAGTTAAAAATTCCTTAATTTTTTATTCCTGGTACCATAATTTACAGGGCAATATACCTGATGTAATGAAAAGAAAAAGAAAAAGACAAAGCTGCAACAGATAAAAGACCTCAGGAATGTACATCTAATTGACACTACATTGCATTAATCAATAGCTGCACTTTTTGCAAACTGTGGCTATGACGGTCCTAAACAAGAAGGGTTTCCTGTTTAAGCTGCAGTAACTTTTCTGACTATGGATCATCGTTCCTTCTGTGGCAGATTTTTACAGTTCCTCTAATGCATTTGGGACGACTGTCTCAAAGTAACCTGCAGCTTTCCTGACAACTCCTCGCTCTCCTGCTAAGAACTGTAGCCCTTTTCTTCTGAAAAATTTTTAGAACCTTCTGCTACCATATCCATCACTTCCACCACCAGATCCATAACCACCACCATAGGGACTGCCCGAGCTTTTTCCACCAAAACTTCCCCCCTTCATGGGTCCATAATTTGATTGCTGTTGTCCACTATAATTTCCAAAATCATTATAGTTCCCACCACCACCATAGTTACCTCCAAAATTTCCTCCTTCATTGTAACCATCATAGCCTCCACCAACCTTCATATCCACCTGCTTGGTTTCTATATCCTGGTCCACCACCACCATAGCCTCCTCTACTACTATAACCAGGACCACCACCATAGTCACCACCATCACCTCCCCCATAACTACCTCTGCTGCCACCACCTCCACCACCATAGCCTCCTCTACTACTATAACCAGGACCACCACCATAGTTGCCACCATCACCTCCAAATCCATTATATCCACCATCACCTCCTCCATAACTACCTCTGCTGCCACCACCTCCACCACCATAGCCTCCTCTTCCACCAAAGTTTCCACCACGGCCAAAGTTTCCACCACCTCCAAAGTTTCCTCCACGACCTCTTTGTGATCCAGCAGATTGCATCTCTTGTTTAGAAAGGGCCTTTTTCACTTCACAATTATGCCCATTAATAGTGTGGTATTTCTGAACAACAATTTTATCAACTGTATCATGATCATCAAAAGTTACAAAAGCAAATCCTCTCTTTTGTCCACTCTGCCTGTCTTCCATAACTTCTATGGTTTCAATCTTGCCATGCTTTTCAAAGTAGTCTCTCAAATTATATTCTTCTGTATCTTCTTTAATACCACCAACAAAAATTTTCTTCACTGTTAGATGGGCACCAGGCTTTACAGAATCCTCTCTAGAAACAGCTCTCTTTGGTTCCACTACCCGCCCATCAACCTTGTGTGGTCGGGCACACATTGCTGCATCCACCTCTTCAACACAAAACCAAAGTAAGTCACAAAACCAAAACCCCTGGAGCGTTTTGTTTGAGGGTCTCTCATCACCACACAATCTGTAAGTGTACCCCATTTTTCAAAATGTTCTCTTAAACTATCATCTGTAGTTTCAAAGCTCAAACCACCAATAAACAGTTTTCTCAACTGCTCGGGTTCCTTTGGATCATGGCCCTCCTCCCCCCGGCGGCGGCGGCGACGGCCGGAGTCGGGCTGGGGGCAACCGGGTGGCGGTTTTACCTCCATTTTGAGACCGGACTCATAAGTAACTCATTCTATATCTTTGTGCAGATAACTCCAGGGCTCATGTTTCTCCAATGGAAAGTGAAGGATGTGGACAAAACAAATTTTGCAGTTACTTTTAGACCTAACCAACCCACCTTAACTGTAACTGATTAGTCTAGGCAGTCAATAATAACTGTCATGTGTGTGATTCAGAAAATAGGTGCTCTGTCCACTCAGCATTCATCTTACGGGGATAGACCCAAGAGAAACCAGTGCATATACCCACCAAAAGAAATATAAGAAGGTGCATAGAAAAAAAAAAAAAACTTTATTCATTGTAGCCCAAATCTGGAAAACCCCATATCCAGATGTGCCAGAGAAACAGAACGACTACGTTCTAAACATCCATATATTAAGAAATTGAAGGGGTGCTTGGGTGGCTCAGTAGGTTAAGCATCTGCCTTCAGCTCAGGTCATGATCCCAGGGTTCTGGGATCGAGTCCCACATTGGGGTCTCTGCTCAGTAGGGATCCTGCTTCTTCCTCTCCCTCTGCTGCTCTCCCTGCTTGTGCTCTCTCACTCTCTCTCTTTCAAATAAATAAGTACAATCTTTTTTAAAAAAGAAAAGAAATTTAAGAAATTTGTGGCTTATGCTGTTGTGGAGGCTAGTATCTCTGAAATCTCTATAGCAGGTCAGCAGACTGGAAACTCGGGCAGGAGTTAAGTCTGCAGTCTTTTTTTTCTTTAAAATTTATTTATTTCTGAGGGGCGCCTGTGTGGCTCAGTCATTAAGCACCTGCATTAGGCTCAGGTCATGATCCCAGAGTCCCGGGATTGAGACCCGCATCAGGCTCCCTGCTCGGTGGGAAGCCTGCTTCTCCCTCTTTTACTCTCCTTGCTTGTGTTCCCTCTCAAGTTGTGCTTCTCTTGGTCAAATAAATAAATAAAATCTTTAAAAAATATATTTATTTATTTTTGAGAGAGAGAGTGAGCACAAGCAGGGGGTTGGGCAGAGGGAGAGGGAGAAGCAGGTTCCCCACTGAGCAGGGAGCCCAATGCGGGGCTCGATTCCAGAACCCTGGGATCATGACCTGAGCTAAAGACAGACACTTAACCAACTGAGCCACCCAGGCGCCCCATGCTGCAGTCTTGTAGCAAAATTTCTTCTCTGGGAAACCTCAGTTTTTATTCTTAAGGCCTTCAACTGATGGGAAGGTCCCACCCCCATTATCAAAGGTAATCTCCTTCAATTCAACTGGTTGTAAATGTTGTCACATCTACAAAATATCTTCAGTGCAACACCTAGGTTAATGGTTGGGTAACTGGATATTATAACCTAGCCAAGTTGACACAAAAAACTAACCTCCACAGACCCAATGTACAACTGCAGAAGAATAGATTGATTATGGTATATTTGTACAAAGGAATACTACATAGCAATAAAAAAAGAATAAAATCCTAGCCACTGGGTAGCTCAGTCGTTAAGCATCTGCCTTTGGCTCAGGTCATGATCCTGGAGTCCCGGGATCGAGCCCTGCATCGGGCTCCCTGCTAGGTGAGAAGCCTGCTTCTCCCTCTTTCACTCCCCCTGCTTGTGTTCCCTCTCTTGCTGTCTCTGTCAATACATAAAATCTTAAAAAAAAAAAAGAACAAAATCCTAATAAACAACAGCGTGATGAACATCTTAGACAAACATCCCAGGATGAAGAAGCCAGATACAAAACTACATACTATGTGACCCATTCATAAACATTTTAAGAACAGGTGAAATGGCAGATGGTAACAGACGGCTAATGGCATGTACGGACAGAGAAGGGGTACAAGGGAGTCTTGTGAGTGCTAGAAATGTTTGATATCTTGATCTGATGGCTACACAGGTATATATATAAATTGAGTTAACCTAAAATTCTTAACACTTAAAAGCAATAGTTTATCAAAAAAATTTTTACAAAAAAATTTTTTTACAAAGTGCTATAGGAATCTAGAGGTGGGAGAGAGATTCTGATCTAAAAGGACAAGGAATGTCTTCATGGAGACTGTGGGCATGAGCTGGGCTTTGAAGGGTGAATAGAATCTGACAGATAAAGAGAAGAAGTGAACAAAGTGATGGTGGAGGAAATGCACACCACATGGTCAAGGGATGATAATAAGATTTTTTTTTTCATAAAAATGCCACTTTTACCCTGGAAACACAGTGAAATCAACAAAGTACATCAGAAGCAATGTCAAGTAGCAGTTACAAGAATAGGCTTTGGGGTCAGATATTTTTAGGTCAGATATTTTGGATCCTGGCTCTGATGCTTTCTGGTTTGAATGAGTGCTCTCAGACATGTGAGTAAGCCCTCAATAAATGGGAACCATTGCTGCTACTACTACTTCTACGATTGCCAGTCTGGGCCATCCGGTCACTTTCACCTTGGACAGTGGTAGCGCCCAAGGGAAGAGGAATGGCCTAGTGATCACTTTGGGTCCTTTCAAGCTCTCAAATCTATAATGCCTAATACAACCCAAATGACCAAATCAGAGCGAATGAATGACTGAGGTTTACCCTTCCAAGCTATCTTGATATCATCTCCCCTACCCCGTCTCACAGTAATCTAGTTAGGTCATTCCTAACTACACTCCTTGATCACACCAGCACACATCTCTGCCCCAGATGGGGCAGCCCAAACTCCAAGTGGTCTTACCTGTTTGCTGTGACACACACATTCACATGGAATCCTGAAGCATGTATCAAAGGGCTTTATTTTGGGAGTACATCATATATTTTGGTTCTTTAGAGATCACAAGGAGAGTTAGGGATATGGGAGTGTTCACATGTTTTGTTTTGTTTTGTTTTTTTAAAAAGATTTTATTTATTTGACAGAGAGGGAGAGAGAGCGTGCATGAGAGCACAAGCAGGTAGGAGAGGGAGCCTCAGGCTCGCCACTGAGCAGGGAGCCCGATGTGAGGCTTGATCCCAGGACCCTGGGCTCATGACCTGAGCCGAAGGCAGAGGCTTACCTGATTTGAGCCCCCCAGGTGCCCCTGTTCATACATTTTTGTCAGTAGTACCAGTTCCCCTTCCACTGCCAGTGAGTTGGGGCCTCTTTCAACTAAAGTAAAATTTACACAACGTAAAATTAACCAGTTTCAAAGTGTATAACTCAGGAGCATCTTGTATATTCACAGTGTCAGAAAATATCATCTCTGTCTGGCTCCAAACATTTCATTGCCCCAAAAGGAAACTCCAGAACTCATTCCCTCATTTCTCCACTGATCAGATTTTTGACTCTATGGGTTTCCCTATTCTGGACGTTTCATATAAAGTCATATACAATGTGTCTGGCCACTGATTTTTTTTTTTTTTATCGGTGTTCTTGGCCCTATTTAAATGTCTGCTCCTTCAGGGTTGGCAGAGAAACTTCTTCACCTTTAAATCGTCTATGTCTTCTTCCTCTTCGATAGCCCTTTAGTCGCTTTATATCCTTTTGCTCTCATCTCGGGGGTCTTACTTCTTGTTAAGCTATCTACCCTTCACTCCAGAGCTGTGCTCTCCAATACTAGTCACTAGCCACAGGGAGCTACTTAAATTATTAATGAAAATTAAATAACATTGAAAATTCAGTTCCTCAACGGGCAATGAAGTGTCCAACTGGCACGTGTGGTTAGCGACCTCCATATGGGCCAGCACAGATAAAAAGCATCACCATCATCACACAAATTTCTATTGCAGAACGCTGCTGTAGAGGACACTAGAGCCTGGAAATGGAGAATGGGGTTAGGGAAGGAGAAATTCACAGGGGACTGCCTTCCGGGCTTGAGATCTCTAACATTGATGACCTTCAGCATCATCCAGGACTCTTCCAGTAGCATCACCCAACTGTCTATGGGAATGGCTCCCCCTAAAATTATACACTGCACCGCCTGTACATCTGTACCTGGTCATGTCAGAAGAGTCTGTCTCCCTCTGCACCCTACCCTAGTAGGCACCCAACTCCAAGAAAAAGAGAGAACAGAAACAAAAACCTCTTCCCACCACATCTGCTTGCTAGCTTAGTTTTTACCCCCCTAGTTAGGCTATGAACCCCCTGGAGGCAGTCCTCACATGACTTCTTTATCAACCTTGCTTCCTAGGAAACATCTAGCATACAGGTGTGCCCACAGCAGACATGCAGCCATGATTTCAGGATTACTGATTGAACCATTCAACCCAGGCTCTGTCGGTGAGCATGGGGTATCAGTACCCCCAGACCCATCTGGAGGGAGTATGCTCTCCATACTGACCCTTGCTCTACCCTCCAGCGATAGACGCAGGATAGAGGCAGTGGGTGTCAGACGGCACTTTAGAATGTTCATTGTGGCCTCGCGTCCAGACAACCATGGCACCGTGCTCATTCCACCCCTAAAACAATGGTCACTGGTAGCATATGTTGCCTGCAGGTGCCTGCCCTTCCCAGCAGAGTGTGAAAACTGCGTGTAACATGAGCTCATTAGTTAGGCACTCAACAGTTTTGGGTAGAAACGAACAAACCTAAACAAATATGTCCAAAGAGATCCTTCTCTGGTAGGAGGTAGAAATGGCAGTGAGGGACACAAAGGTCACCAGAATGGGGACACTTTAGGGCAGAATAGGGTGGGGGGAGGCAGAGACTGGGGGCTGTGTTCCATTTCCTGTGTTATAGGCCCCCTCTAACCCAGCCAGACCTGATGTAACCCCTCCTTCCCTACCCCCAGGGATGGGAGGTGGAAATATATTTCTCCTTTCAAATTTACTTGTCATAATCTTTGCCTCAAGGGGTAGAAGAAAATAATAGTCAAGCCTACCCACCAAGGAGCTGAACTGTCATGGAAAACATCAAACAACTCTTTTGCCCTTTGGATTTGGTCCCCAGTAAAACTTCCCACTAGAAGCCAATGTTGACTTCTCACCACCATCCAGGTCAATAAAGCTCAATGAAATCTTGACGTGACCTGCTCTTACTCTCCTCCTTTTTACTCAACACCGCCCGCCACACCCATGCATGTATGCATTCCCCTTCAGCCCCTTTCCAGCTGATTCATTAGAGCCTTTTCCTCCTGTCCTTTGAAACACAGATGGTAGCAGCTCTGAGATGTCAATCTGGGGGCCTTGTTCTGGCAGTCATGGAAACGTCTGCTTTTGGCAGGCTTTAGGGGCACTTGGCAGAAGCTCCCACGTTGCTGCGGTTCCAGGTAGATCGTGTGGTTTGCTTAAGGCAGCCGGCCCCTGGCCACTGGTAACCGGGAGGGAAGGAAGTCTCTAGGCTTACAGTCTCCAGGCTGGAGAGCGATTGGTGAGGTTGCCCAGCACTGATTTCACATTCCTCTCCTTCTGCAGATCTATTCCTCTCACCTTATTACCTAGTGATTGGCACCCAAACATGCTGGAAGCACCAACCATTGCGTCCTTTACTGGTGTTATCGTATTTGTTCTTCTGGACAGATCTATGACAAGGCATTACCACAACAATCTGCATTACTGGCCTTGGACAGGTTGGTTAATTTGCCCAAATCCACAGGAGCAGTAGCTTGCTGAGTGAGGCGTGAAGCCAGTTCTTTCTGAGCCCCAAACCCTTGCTTTTAACCTCAGTGGCGAACGGTCTACACCATGTGCTCCTGACGTTTGCTGCGTGCTCGCTCGTCTGAGTTTAAAGATGAGGAAAATTGAGACTCAGCGTAGGTAAGTGACTTACCCCGGTTCACCCAGCTTCTAAGAGGCGACGCCAGGGGTCAATTTCCTCAGTTTGGCTGACTGCAGTGCTTAGTTGGGGGGACTGCCTTTTCTGTGCATGTTTTTGTAGACGCTAGTCCCATCCTCACCTCCATTTCCCCCCAATCCTCTCAGCTCTTAGCGAAACATGTCCCTCCCTCTCGTCCCTGATTCCTATCTTTTCTTCCTAGGTAAATACTCTCCTGCCATGATAGCTTCATTCTCTTAGACATAATTTTTATTTCTCCTCTGAGGTCCCTTCTGAAATGAAATGTACCCTGTCCTCACCTCCCCCATGAGTATTAAGTGTTATCAGCAGACATAACAAAGGGGATTAGGAGGAATTGGACACGGAAAAAACACTTGGGGTAGGGAATACAGTGTAAATCCTTACCGTGGTTCAAGATCGCCATCAGGATCTGGTCCCTGCCTACCTCTCCAGCTTTTCTCTCATCACTCTTGTCATGGTAATGCCACGGTCCTGAAACACTCAACATCCTTCACACCATTCATCCTTCCTAGCTCTCTTCTGCTTTCTGGCCTTTCGATATACTGTGCCCACTCCTTTGGCTGCGTACATCTTACTCAACCTCCGAATTCAGACACCTCTTCCTTCAGGAGGCCTTTCCTACTCATCTCAGTCTGGGCTTGATGCCCCATCATGTATCCCTATGGGTACCTGTGTTTTCCTCATCAGAGCACAGAATGCACTATATTTTTTTTTAAAGATTTTATTTATTTATTTGACAGAGAGAATCACAGCCAGAGAGGGAACACAAGCAAGGGGAGTGAGAGAGGGAGAAGCAGGCCTCCTGCTGAGCGGGGAGCCTGATGCGGGGCTCAATCCCGGGTCTCCGGGATCATGACCTGAGCTGAAGGCAGTCGTCCAACCAACTGAGCCACCCAGGCACCCCAAGAATGCACTATATTACATGATCGTTTATTGTCCATATACTTGGTTGACTTCAAACTCCATGGTTCGGGTTCCATGTTGGACGTTTCACTCTCCCGGCACCCGGCATGCTGCATCTTGTAGTGACTCAAGGAACATCCACTGAATAAATTGATAAGTGGGGCCTGAATGGGCAGATGGGAGTACCAGGGACAGACTTCAGTTCCTTCATGGAAGTGTCAAGGACATGACTCACTACAGCTCCATAGTAGCTTCCCTAACTCCAGAGAAGCCCCTGCTAAAAGGCATACTGTGGATCACAAGGAACTCTAAGAACGTGAATAGTTCTGTACAGGCCTTGGAATGGCCTAGATGTACAACTCAGAGCACCTGTCATTTGTTCTGATGTAACAAAATGTGCCCGTGTCCCTGGAAGTCTGTGTGCCCACCTCAGAAGCTCTAGACATCCCCGTCGGCCACCAACACTGTATTAGTGTGGATGGGGGTTCCGGAGTCCCTGGGAAAATTACAAAGGTGATATTGGAGCCAATGGTCATATTCCCAATTGTACAAAGAAGGGAAAACAAAGACTGTCTTTTAATCCCTGAGACACGTGCTTAAGAGAAGCGGACAATGGGGCACCTGGGTGGCTCAGTTGGTTAAGCAACTGCCTTTAGCTCAGGTCATGATCCTGGAGACCCGGGATCAAGTCCCACATGGGGCTCACTGCTCGGCGGGAAGCCTGCTTCTCCCTCTCTCAGTCCCTCTGCTTCTGTTCCCTCTTTGGCTGTGTTTCTCTCTGTCAAATAAATAAAATCTTTAAAAAAAAAAAAAAAAAGAGAAGCAGACAAGTCTATCTGGTGCACGAGAGTAATGGAGACCAGGTGCTCTGCCTTGAGTAACAGAGGCAGCACAGGCCATGCTCTGCTTAGTAGCTTTCAGGGACACACGCTCCAGGTCTCTGGAGGGAGGAAGAGCTCCGCTCTTTGGGAGAGTCAGAAGAGATAGAATTACAAGAAGCCGAGCCTTCCAAGGTTGACTGGAAGGCTCACTTCTCTCCATTTGAGGCAATCATCATGGGAATAGTCACAGCTGGCCAGTTTTTGAGAGCCTATGAAGTGCTCACTCCCATTTTGGGTGCTGTACAAATAGGAACCAACTAACACTCCCCATGCTCTGTGATGAGAGAGGTCCTATTCTTACCCCCATTTCACACATGAGGACACTGAGGTACAGATGTGTTAGGTGACTAACTTGGGATTGCACGAGTGAGTGGAGGAGGAGGGATTGGAACCCACACCCACAGGCTTGGCTGAGATTCTTGGCAGGAGTGGAGGGCATCGGTCATCAGTGCAGATGATGGGAGTGATGGTCCAGGGGGACTCAGGCTGGCTGGCGGTGGTTCCCACGCTGTGCTCTCCTATGCGGTACTCATTAATGTCTTCTGGGCCGTACGTCTGACATGGGGTCAGGTATTGGGCACATGGGGGTGAGGAGAATCCAGTCCCTGGCCTTGAGAGGCTCTCAGTCCTGTAATGGCTGGGATGTGGGAATAAGGAGGGCACGTGTGGTGAGCACTGACTTTAGTATGGAGGTGCTGAATCACTAAGTCCCACTCCTGAAACTAACACTGCCTGTATATTAACTAGCCGGAATTAAATAAAAAGTTGGAAAAAAACCAAAATGGTGTAAATTTTTACTGACATGGAAAGATATTTAAGACATATTCATAAGTGATAAAATTAGTATAATTATATATGCAGAAAGAAAAAGCCTGGACAGATAGATATCCTTTGGAAGATTAAACGTTGGTTACTGCAGGTTATGTCCTCGTTGATAATTTTTATTTTGTTTTCTATCTCTATTCTTAGTTAACATACAATGAGAAATCAATGAGTAATCATAAAAGGTCTGCATCTCTTAGATGATTTTAAAAGCAGAGAGCCTAACCTAACCCTGGGGTTTCATCAACCCCTCCCTACCTTGCAAATAATCTGAAAGGCCCTCAATGATCTGAATGGGTGACAAGATCATGTCAGGTCACACTGCTGATTGGAAGGTGGAGTGGCAGGAAGCTGCCAATGCCAGTAAAATCTGTTGCGCTTGGGAGCTTTTTGGGACAATAACATATAGTTCTGATGGCAGGCGTTACTAATTCTCTCCTTTCCGCCATAGCTTCCCGAGTCAACGGCGGCACCATCAGGTGAAGGTACATGGGACGGGGGAGGTGAGCGCTCTTGTGGAGGGCAGAGATGGTCCAGGTCAACTCTGATAACCCTCCCACACCTGCCAGTTTTACTTCCTCTGCCCCAGTCTTTTCTCAGCTCAGTCGGGGGTGAGCCTGGGCTGGGAGCAGATCGCTTTATTCACCATTATTTCATTGTCTGCATGTATCTCCTGCCCAAGAGGCCAGCTCACTTTTCCACTGTAAATTATTTATATACAAAAGCTCAGAAAAGATCCTTGATCTTCCAGTTCCTCGAGGGTCTTACCTCGAGCACTTTAACTTTCTCCCTGGGTTGTCTTCCTGTACACCCTAGCTCTGGGGTCTATGCTTCTACTATATTTAGGGCTGGAGTTTAGGGGATGTGGAGAACTGAGTCAAGGGTGTAAGTTCCCAAAGAACCAAACCCTTGGGCAATTTAGTAACGTCAAGGCTCCCCTCTCTGGCCAGGATTAGAACGGCCTCCACCGCCATGCTGAGCCGCTCCACCAGAGAGAAGAGGGGAGCTTTCCCCATTCCTTCTTTTTCACTCATGCCAACAAGTACCGTCACGCATGCGTCCACAGAGGG
Source organism: Spilogale gracilis (assembly GCA_004023965.1). NCBI lineage: Eukaryota > Metazoa > Chordata > Mammalia > Carnivora > Mephitidae > Spilogale > Spilogale gracilis. The sequence goes on along the minus strand of PITA01005066.1, from coordinate 17,824 downwards.
ATGTACGACATCCAGAAATGACGCACACACAGCCATATATACACACAGGTTCCACACACACATCCTTAGATCCACATAGGTCCCAACATGTGTTCTCCTAGATGCCCACACCAATTAATCTACACACGCAGAAAACACACAGGCATTCATACGGGCACCGGAGTGCCCACAACCCCATGCAGACACACACAGACACAAGTGTGCATTCCGACACATGCAGACATCGATCCTTGCACATGTATTTAATCACTCAGACACAAGCATACACAAATCTACTACAGGCGAAGAAGAGAGTTGACAGACATCCCTAGACGGAGACCATAACCATTCACCCTGATGTGAGCATTGCTTTATTTTGTAGGAAGTTTTCATAGAAAGTTGGTCGTGCCTTTGACAAGGAGTTCAGCCCTCTTCTGCCCCCTGGCTAGCGTTCTCCTCCCTGTTCCCTGGTAGCCCGACTTCCCAACCATTGCTGTGCCTGCCCAAGGGGAATGCTCATCGCCATGACAGGAACCATTTCCACCTGTTTACATCCTGCTCGCCTCCCCTTCATGCCATTTTCGACTCTGCCGAGCAGTGGAGGAGGCCTGCTGTGCCGGCCCTGGCGAGGGGGGTAAGGAATGAGCGAGAGGACAGTTGGAGTGTGAAAGGGACCCGTCGCTAAGTGACTCCCCATTCCAACAGCCACACACAAGATGCACATAATTGCTTTTAGCACAGTGGGATGAATAGAGATACAAAAGGTCAAATCAAGGATTTGTCCCATAATATCTTTCCTAAGCAGCAGCGTCAGACGTTGGGAAAGCATATTCATGAATTGAGGTGCCAGAGTGTGGGGCAGGCTTTTCAGAGGCGGTTGTGTGTTCCCTCTTTGAGCTGGGCCTGCCGTGGTGATTGGATTCACACGGAGCAAGTGACTTCTCAAGGCTCAACAAAGCTCTGCCTATGAATTGGACTAAATAGACTACTTGGCAGGCAGCTGAGATAACTATGCTAAGTGAATTTCATAGTTGCTCCCGTTCCCCTTATGCCCAAGCCTCCTGGAAAATGCAGGATAAAGGCTGAATTCCTGAGCATGACATTCAAGGCCCTCCACCGATCTTCCCAGCCACTTCCCAGCATGAAAGTTGCACGTCCGCCCCACCGGCCCTTCTCCCATCTCTGAATACGTGTAAGCCTCGCGGCTTTGGGGTCCCCACCTAGGCCATTCCCCAGAATGCACTGTTCCCTCCTTGTCCATTTGAACGCTATTTGTTATTCAGGCTTGACTCAAGTCCTAATTTCACCAATCCTTTCCTTGACCCCCACCTAGATAGACCTTCTTGGAGGGAGGAAGGCAGCAGCATATTAGAGAAAGAATGCAAGTCTGGATTCTGTGATCTGACTCACATGTGAACAAGCTCACCAGCTCACTGGGGCTGGGGTGTTGAGACTAGTCCATGAGGAGGGGAGGGGGTAGAAACAGAAGGCAGTTTGGAGGTTCCCGTGATCAAAGGTTAGATTCTGTTCTATATTGTGAAGGCAGATCTGAAAGGTCGTGGGGTGTGAAAAAAAAGAAAAGTTAAAAGTCGAGACGCGATTTCTGGCCTGCGTTAGAATACTGGTAAGTGGCAAGAACAAAACTGGATGGTGGACATTAAGAGTCTAGTTTTGGATTTACTTAAGGGGCCTCTTACACATCCATTTGAAGATGTCAAAACTGAGGAGAAGGACAGATAGTAAACAGAAGGAAACTAGGGGTGCATGGGATCCCGGAAGAAAGTATTTCAAGGAGGAACTGAGAGGCCTAGTGAGATGTCTAACTGACCATTACACTTCCGGCTGTGTGAGGTAGGAGACACGAAAGTCCGAACCTGAGAGGTGTCAAGAGGGAAGAGGGAATTTTTGAGAAGTTTTGCCATAAAGGGAAGTCAGTCAGTGATGTGGAGTAGTGGGATCCAAAACTAATTTTTCTGCGGGAAAAACAGTGTCGTCAAGACACATTTGCCCACACCTCCTACCTCCCAGAGACAAGCAGCGTTTCAGGGTTTTGCCAGAATAAAGTGCAGGGTCCAGCTCTCAGGGACTGAAGAAAGCCCCACCCCCAAGTTTCTCTGAAAACCAGGAAACTTTTTCTTATTTAAAGCCCAGTCTTGTGACTCTGGCCACCTCCACCTCTCTCCTCCCCAACATCATGGCCAATTTGTCATTCTTTCTAAATTCCTCAATTTCACCACGAAGGCAGGAAAGTCAGAGATTTTCCAGTAAGTAGTACTGGCAAATCACAGTTTTCCCTAGCAATTTTTAAAAGGATATGTAAATAATTTAAAAATTTAACGTTCTTCTCCGTAGAGAGAAAAAATATATCTGGCATATGAGCTGCAGAGACATCAAGTGCATTTGCAGTTCTTAGAAAATACACCGTGTGTCAGGTACAGTTCATTTAGCCTGTTGTGTGGAGCGAGCTATTGTGAGGGGGTCTGTCATGGCTCCATTATTCCCAACCCCCATTGGGGCTTAATCATATTCAGGGCTATTTGCAACTATGGTTTCCCATTTCAAATGACATTAGGCTAAAATTAAGCCTATAACTTAGACTTTGGGATTTAATATGCAACATTTTCCATCAGCATATTATACTGGTTAAGTTGCTTGGGAGCGATGTAAAGGAAAAATAAAATAAAAATATCCAACTTAATAGGAGAACTTGAGAACCACTCATTTTGTAATTTTCCTGAAGGTCATCTCCAGTAGGGAAATAACTAGGAGGGCCACTCATCTTTCATTGGCTGTGTGGCTGGAATCTTGTCTATATCATACAATGTTTATGAAGAGGTCAATTGCCCCTCTCAAGGCAATGAGTATTGCTTTGTTTTATTTTTAAGATTTTATTTTATTTTATTTTATTTTAACGTGTGTTATTATTGTTTTATTGTTAAGGAATCCACTTCTATGACTGCCATGGAATGAAGGCCCAGGCTGGATTAACAGTAATGAGTCTTAGAGGTAATTACACTGGACTTCCTGGTTATAAGCACTGGCTTCTCTCTCTACCTCCACTGAAAACACAAACTCATGAGGCCTCAATCCCTGACTCCCTGTTCCTGGAAGATGCCAAAGCCAACTACGTAGGAAGCTTTTTCAGAGGAGAAGACAACTTCATCTCCCCAGAAGACAAACCCTCTACTTTGCTCTTTAAGGCAGGCAGCAATCCCAAACCACTGACAGGTTAGGACCTGGGCAAGCCTCAAGATTTTATCTTTAAGTAATCTCCACACCCAACGTGGGGCTCAAACTCACAATCCAAGATCAAGAGTCATATGCTCCACCGACTGACACAGCCAGGTGCCCCAAGGCAATGAGTCTTTTTGAAATAATGGTTTAGCTTGGCTCCTCGGTTCCCTGTGGTCTCCCATTTCACACAGCTGCCAGTTGGAATTGCAAAGGTTGGGATTGGTGCCTCCTGGAGTTGGGCAGTGCACAACCTACACAACTGTGGTCCTGCTTCAAGGGGACTACATGGATAGAAGAAGAGAATGGCAGAGTACAAAGAGCCGGGAGTTTCTTCGACAGTGGTCCTGCCTTTATGGACACAGAGTCGCTCTCTGCTCCACTCCAGTATAGGAGACTAAGGGCACTAAATGTGCCACTGCCACCATATTGTTCAAAAAGTTCCCACATGTCATATTGACTGCTGGGTCTGCAATCATGGGACACACACACACAAACACCCCAAAACTAAACAAAATAACAAACCACAACACAGCTGTTAGTTTGCTCTACTTCTATGTGCTCAAAAAAGTGGCTCCTAGGTCTCTACACAGGAAGCACCATAATTTCATGATAGCCAGAAAACCCATGTCCTGCATACCCCTGGCTAGGGCTGAATCACTGGCTCCCACAGCTTACGGAGCACCGTAACTCCCAGGCATTCAGGAGCCCCTCTCTCACTTCTCTTGTCTTCCTCCACAGGCTCCTTCAGTTTTTCCTATACTGCCCTCTGCCAAATGTCACTTCATTGCAGATGGCACTCGGGTCCTTGAGGTCCCCAAGGAGATTTTGGGTCTGTCAGAAGGAAACATCTACGTAATGGCCATTCTCTTGCTAATCAGTTATATCTTACCAAAGACCCTTACCATGGATTGAATAGGTGTGTCTTTCCCAAATTCACACGTTGAAACCCTAATCCCCAATGTGATGGTATTTGGAGATGGGGCCTTTGGGGGTAGTTATGGTTAGACTAGGTCACGAGGGTGGGACTTCATGATGGAATCAATGTCCTTATGAGAGGAGTAAGAGACTCAAGATCCATCTCTCTCTCCCTGCCCTGTGAAGACACAAGGACAACATGGCCATCTATAAACCGGGAACCAGGCCCTTACCAAGAACCCAACCACGCTAGCACCCCGACCTTGGACTTCCAGTCTCCAAGACTCTGAGAAATTGTGTTGTTTAAGTCATCTAGTCTGCGGAATTTTGTTACAGAAGCCCAAGCTAAGACAACCCTCTCCAAAGAAGACTGAGAAAAAAAATCCCATTCTAACCTAGAAAGTTCTTTCTTCCTTTGATCTGAATCTGACTTCTAGTCAGGTCCTAGTTTTGCCCTGAGGAACATATGTGACACCTGCCCCTTCTACAGTCAGCCTTCACCTTCTGAAGCTCATGGCCATGGTTCTCTTCAGTATTTTCTTCTGCAAGCTGAATTTCCCTAGCTCCTCCTCTGTATGGCCTGGTTTCCAGAAGCTTCCCACCACAGTTTGCTTTTTGCTCCATGTTGATGTGCTTCACAAAATGTAGGGCCTAGAAATGACCATCCACCTAGACATGGTTACATAGGAGCAGTCTCTATTTTCATGTGCATGTTACAATTCTATTTGACATAAAGTAGTTAGGAGAGATTTAAGAATAGGCTTCTAAAAAAGAGACTCTATTGGTACATAGGCAAAAAAAAAAAAAAAGCCTATATTTGAGCTATTACTCTATGGTAGTCTGCATGGTATGTGTTTTGAAGTGACCCACATGGCTACATTGGGTGATACCTCCTAGAAGATCCGATCAGTCCTGTGTGACCCTTGGCAGGTCCTTTTTCCCATTTTAGATCTTGATGACTTCATCAGAGAAATGGGGTGTTAAGTGGTGATATCTAAGCTTTTCATTGTTCGTTCTTTCTTAGGGGCCCAAGTGTTTCCCGATATTGAAGTGCAACCACCCAGCTCTGCTGCCCACAGACACATGGCTGGAACTGCAGGCCCAGATTTTCCTCCATCTGTCCTTGGAGTGAGAAATGGGTGAGCCAGGGTGGGGAGGGCTGGTGGAAGGAAGAGGGGACTAATCCTGAGTCCAGGACCAAGAGACTAAGGTTTATTCTTAGCTCCCTCATCTGTGCCAGACTAAGTGGTATGTCTGTGCCAAGGTGGGAGACCCTTTCTATGGGTGATGATCTCCTTGCTACGTGTACTCCTACTGGGGTGTCTGTCTCTTGTCCCCAGTGATGTCTACCCACACTGGTATTTATAGGAGGTCTCCAGCAGTGCAAGGAAGGCGTGGCCTCACTGTGTCACAGTCACCAAGTTTCAGTGTTAGCTTCCTCCATCCATCCTGGCCCCCCACCTGTAACATGACCCAGAATTTCCACTTTACAGACTCAGATACCTATAGTGGGTCCTGACAAGACCAAATCCTACCATGTCAATGTGACTGTGGAAGGAGGGAGGTGCTACCTTGTTTTCCGCAGCTCCCCCTTCAGCGGTCTCTGAAGGTGCTGTGTCTGCTGAGCTGATTTTTGCTTCAGTGTTTCAGCTTCTCATTGACCCTTCCACAGCCGACCCTGTGCCCTGCCTTCTTCCCTCCCGTGTCCTCCATCCCCAGGTTGGGAGCCTTCACTCAGTCTTCTCCAGGCTAATCTCATCACCCATGAGCAGCCTCCTCTGCTGCTTTCTCTCTCTTCAGACTTCATTTGCCAAGATGTGTCAACCTTTGGGCCCTGAGGCCATGCTGACCTCTTTGGGGAGCTTGGCTTTTGTGGTGCCCAGGAACCCACTCTCCCGATGGCTATCACCCTGTTCTTCATCACAGTGGATAATGGGTTTTTCTAAAAAGGACCTGGGAGGGGCATTTGGGTGGTGCAGTCGGTTAAGCCTCCGACTCTTGGTTTCCACTCAGGCTGTGATCTCAGGTCGTGAGATGGAGCCTGTGTCGGACTCCACCCTCAGTGGGGGAGGGGGTTCTGCTTGAGATTCTCTCCCTCTCTCATTACCCTTCCCCAGCTAAAATAAATAAATACAAATTAAAGCTAAAATAAAGAGGACTGGGATGTCTGGGTGGCTCAACTGATTGAGTGTCTGCCTTCAGCTCGGGTCATGGTCCTAGGGTCCTGGGATGAAGCCCCACATCTGGCTGCTTTTTCAGTGGGGAGCCTGCTTCTCCCTTGCCCTCTGTCTGTTGCTCGACCTCGCCCCCTGCTGCGCGTTCTCTCTCTCTCTCTCATAAATAAATGAAATCTTTTAAAAAATAAAAAACTAAAAAAAAAAAAATTAAAAAAAATAAAACCTAAAGAGGACCTGGGAGGGCAGCCCACACCATGACTAAAGCCATCAGTATCTCTCCTTTCTTAGGAGACAAGTTTTTTTTCTTTCTCCCTCCTGCCTACACAGCAAGGGCCAGGGGCCAGAGGTGGGGTGGAAATTTCAGCTACCATCACATCAATTAGACAATAGCTCTTTAGACACTGGACATGCTGACAAAAGGAGCAAATCATTATGTATAATGTTTATTCCTATCCAATCCTATCCTATGTCATCATATTGTATTCATTTGCTAGGGCGGCCATAACAAAATACCACTGAATGGTTGGCTTAAATAACAGAAATTTATTTGCTCACGGTTCCAGAGACAGGAAGTCCAAGATCAAGGTGCTAGCAGAATTGCTGTCCTCTGAGGTCTCTCTCTCCTTGGCTCGCAGGTGGCCTCTTTGCTGCCTCTCACACGGTCATCTCTCTGTACCCACATCCCGGATGTCTCCCTGTGTGTCCAAATCTCCCCTTCCAATAAAGACACCAGTTAGATTGGGTTAGGGCTTCCCCTAATAACCTTGATGACCTCTTTAAAGATCCTATCTGCAAATGAAGCCACATTCTGAGGTACTAGGGGCTGGGTAGGCCTTCAAGGTTTTGGGGGACACAACTCACCCCCTTAACAATATCTTCTCCCAATCTCATCACTGACTTGTGCTGGGGTCACAGCAAAATGAACTGTCTCAAATTGCAGTGCGGGAGGTTTCAGCTAGATGTAAGAAAGGTTCAGGCACAACCCAAATTGAGATTCTGGGGTGGAATCTCACGTAGGGTGAGGAAGAAGGGGTCAAGGTGAAGGTAGACATCCCGGAAAACACACATTCCCATCCCTTTCTAGAATTAGGAGGTTAAATGAAATGATTTTCCTGTCTTGACATTCCTTCATTCAATCATTTCATTTAGCAAACATCCACTGAGCCCTCACCCTGTGCCAGAGACCAGAAATCCAGAAGTAAACCCATGAAGGTTCTTGCCCCTCCCCTCACCCCTCCCAAGGAGGACTTAAGCATATTCATATCTAAACCCTGAACAGGGTGGGAGGAGGGCAAGAGCAGTCAAGAATACTACGGGGCTTGAATATTAATGAAACCACAGATCTCAGCCCAGGGTCAGCACAGGCTTGTGTATTTCCTTGCTGGCGCTCAGCAGTTCCCACACTCCTAGCAGGACCCTCTATTTGAGAAAGGCTTTCAAAAAGCATCACCTCTTTGGGTTCAGGAGATCTGAAGGACCTTGCATTTTGAGCCAGCCCAAGCGAAGCTGGAGACCTGTCTCAGCCCCGCCCCTAGGGCAGCCGGGTAGGAGGGGGCGGGCCTGGCACCATGAGGGAGTCACCTTAGCCACAAGCCTAAGGAGGTTGGGATCCAGTGAGTCCTGACCCCAGGAGCCCACTAGAGCCGCGAGGCAGGCAGGCGTTCCCAAACCGGACCCCACTTTCCCTTGCTCCTCACCAAAGCTGAGCCACACCCGCCTTGGGGAGCCTACCTGGTGTGCCTGGGGTCTGCTGGAGCGTGGGCGGCAGCCGGACGCGGAGGCTGGTTGCCGGTGCCAGGCCCCTCTATCTGGAAGGTAAGCCTGCCATCTAGTGTCCAGGCCTGAGAGGCGCAAGGCAAGCAAGCTCTCCGAGACCGGCCAAGCTCAGCCTGAGGCATGTCTTTCCTTCTGCCACCCTCGGTGAAGGCACACCACTTGGCTTTCAGGGTGGATCTGGTTTTTCCGAGACAGCTAAAAGTCACTCTAAGCCAAATGGCTACTCATGGGACTACAAAGAAATAACACAGATTTCCCTCGGGTTTCCAACCATCTAAAGGCAAGTGACTATTTTGAAGCGTGTATATATTTTCAAGGAATGTCTTGAGATTAAAAGTCTCATTATTTTAAAGCCAATAGTGTATACCATGGAATCTGACTAAAGCACATTTTTTAAAAAAGATTTTATTTATTTATTTGACAGACAGAGAGAGAGATCACAAGTAGGCAGAGGCAGGCAGAGAAAGAGGGGGAAGCAGGCTCCCCGCTGAACAGAGAGCCTGATGTGGGGCTCGATCCCAGGACCCTGAGATCATGACCTGAGCGGAAGGCAAAGGGTTTAACCCTCTAAGCCACCCAGGAGCCCCTAAAGCACATTTTTATAGAGAATTGAAAATACTGGGGCGCCTGGGTGGCTCAGTTGGTTAAGCGACTGCCTTCGGCTCAGGTCATGATCCTGGAGACCTGGGATCGAGTCCCACATCAGGCTCCCTGATCGGCAGGAAGCCTGCTTCTCCCTCTCTCACTCCCGCTGCTTGTGTTCCCCCTCTGGCTGTGTTTCTCTCTGTCAAATAAATAAAATCTTAAAAAAAAAAAAAAAAGAAAATACATACAGAGAATTTATAGAGAATTTAAAATCTGTCCCCAGAAATGAGTTCTGGTGTGGCTTTTTTTCCATGCAGGCCTATCTTTTTGTAAGAAAGGAAGAATGGCTTCTGTGATGTAGTCAGCTGCTGAGAAGGGAGTCATCCATACAGCCTGACAAAGCCCAGTCTTCCCTCAAGTGCTGGTCCTTCTGAACTAAGTATTGAACCCAGAGATTGGGTCTTGTTTGTCATGGGGCTTCCTTCAGTAGACTTCAGATGTAGGAAAGGGCTAATGGAGGGATGGTAGGCAGGACGTCTACCTGTTCTATTCTACCTACTCTATTCTCGCTTCTCAAAGCAAGTGTGGGGCGCCTGGGTGCTCAGTGATTAAGCGTCTGCTTTCAGCTCAGGTCATGATCCTAGGGTCCTGGGATTCAGCCCTGTGTCAGAAAGCCTGCTTCTCCCTTTCCCTCTGCCCCTGCTTGTGTTTCCTCTCTCTTGCTGTCTCTCTCTGTCAAATAAATAAATAAAAATATTTGAATTAAAAAAGAAAAAGAAAAGAAAGTGTGGACATCAGTGCCCATGCCAGGGGTGCCAAAGGGCCTGGAGTCCATCTGAGAATACAGAAGGGTATGCCAGAAAGCTAAAGCATCAGAGACTCAGCCAGGTCCTTCGATCAGATCATTGGTTGAATGGTTGCTGCTTCCCTGAAAAGCAGGAAAGTCCGCATCCTAGACAGCCGGACTGAGGCAGGAGAGGCTAAAGAAAGTCCTACCCAAACCAACAAACTTCCTGACCAGCCCTGAGCTCCTGGTGTCTTAAGAAAAGACCCCTCCTGCAATGCTCAGAGCCCTCTTTTCCTGAAGCAAAAGGTAGACCACTCTCCTAGCTTCAAATAAAAATTCCCCTAACTTCAATAACCTCAAAATTATCTGAGTACAAAGGCTTACTTTAGTTGGACCAAGCCTGGAATCTAAGCCTGACCATCAGGTGGTGAGGACGGTGAACTAACCTTTTTAAATATGGAACAACGTCAGGAAAACAGGACCCTCACTTGGCCTTGAGTGCCTGGCAACTCCATTATTCTCTTGATTAGCAGTATTCTGGAGCCAGAAGAGTCCCGGCTTGTAATCACAGAAGGAATAAAAAAGTTTTCAAAAATTACGAATATTCGAAATGAAATAATGGGCCTAGGTAGCAATCATCAATGAATGCAAAAATCATCGGGTGAAAGGTTAATGGGGAACTCCGTGGGCCGACGTTACTTAAGCCTCCTGAGCCATGCCAGCAGCATTAAGAGTGAAAACAGCCAAATGCTCTATGCCTCACAGTACTAGCACCACCCTGGGAAGTAGGGGTGCCTAAAAATGTTGATCTGGAATCTAATCGAGGCCCAAAATATAACTAGCTGTTGATAGGGAAAATGGAAGATAGAGCAGCTTGTTATCTGACCCCACAACAAAGCAATCAGATGAATACCGAGCATAGACATGATACAGAACAAATGATCTGGTTCCTCCACCCATCAGTGGCCAGGATGGACTGCTTCAGGATGAAAGAGACGAAGAAACACAACCATAGGCAACATGTGGATTTTGAAAAAGCCAAGTGTAAAGGAGGGGTCTGAGATACTTAAGAAATTTGAATAAGGATTGGGTTTAGATGATTTTGAGGAATTATTGTTAATTTCGTTAGGTAAATAATGACATTGTGGGATGTAAAACAGTCTCATCAATTAGAGATACAGGGGTGCCTGGGTGGCTTGGACGGTTAAGCATCTGCCTTTGGCTCAGGTCCTGGAATTGCCCCCTACGGGCTCCCTGCTCGGCAGGGAGTCTGCTCTCCCTCTGTGCGTGCTGGCGCGCTCTCTCTCTCTGGCTTAATCTCTCTCCAATAAATAAGTAAAATCTTAAAAAAAATTAGAGATACAAACAAATGTTTCAGGTGAAATGAGCTATCTAATATTTGCTTAAAATACGCTAGCAGGGAAAAAAGGGAAAGACAGATGAAATAACGGTGCAAAATGTTGAAAATTATTGAAGCTGGGTGAGGGATACAGGGAGGCCCTTTGATTCTAATTTTGAGTATGTTTAGAAATTATAAGACACACACACACACACACACACACACACACACACACACCGTGGTGCCCCTGACTCCCACGCAGATCTCAGTTCATACCACATTATGTAAAATTCAGCCTCAATCTGGAGTTTGGGGGGGAAAATGTAGACTTAAATGGAAGAGGCAAGGAATGCCCCTGGCAAGTTTGGGAGACTGTTCCTTCAGGCATTTTGGATTTGAAAAGATAACTGAAAATGCAATGAGATAGCACTATATTCCTAAATGAATGGCCAAAATGCAGAGCACTGATAACACCAAATGCAAAATGGTACAGTTCCTCTGTATGAAAGTATCATAATGGATACATGTCATTATACATTTGCCCAAACCCACAGAATGTATAAAACCAAGAATGAATCGTAAACTATTGGACTTTAAGTGATAATGATGTATTAGTGTAGATTCATCAGTTTTAACGAATGTACCACTCTTGTGAGGGAGGCTGACCCTGGGGGAGCCTATGCACCTGTCAAAGCAGGAAGTATATGGGAAATCTCTGTATCTTCCTACCCATTTTGTTGCAAACCTGAAGGCTGATCTAAAAAATAAAGTCTAGAGGCACCTGGGTGGCTCAGTTGGTTAAGCATCTGCCTTCAGCTTAGGTCATGATCCCAGGGTTCTGGGATAACCAGCTCATGGGGCTCCCTGCTCAGTGGGGAGTCTGCTTCTCGCTCTCCCTCTGCCACCACCCCTCTCCCCAGCTAGCGCTCTCTCTCTCTCTCTTACTCACTCTATGTGAATAAATAAAATCTTTTAAAAAAACATAAAATAACTTCAAAAAAAAAAAATAGGGGCATCTGGGTGGTTCAGTCATTAAGTGTCTGCCTTCGGCTCAGGTCATGATCCCGGAGACCCAGGATCGAGCCCGGCATTAGTCTCCCTGCTCGGCAGGAAGCCTGCTTCTCCCTCTCTCACTCCCTCTGCTTGTGTTCCCTCTCTAGCTGTGTTTCCCTCTGCCAAATAATAAATAAAATCCTTAAAAAATAAAATAATAAAGTCTACTTAAAAATGAAACAATTGAAATGATCTGTTAAAAGCTACTCTACAGTCTCCAAAATGGACAGAACTGGGACAAAATGGACTTGTACGTGAAGAGACTCTAAAAGGCTGCTTTTTGGTGGTACTGGGCACGGGTTACTGACTAAGCTGAAATCAGCACCATCTGTCACAGACACACACGCAAAGACATCCTCAGGGCTCTCGTGCACAAGTCAGGACCCAGAGGAGCAGACACCCGTGGGTGTCAACACACCCAGGAAGGCACACACAGACTACACACGTGGAAACTGACCCCAGCACAGACCCCAGCACGGCTGGCCGTCTGCACCAATGCCCGAATGCCCCCGAGGGCGCCAGAACACACCTGCTTCCCAGACACGGCTGATACAGGTGAATTTAGTAGCACTGAACATTAACACGTGGCTATCCACAAGCAGAAGTCTTGGCAAATGAAAACCAAACTCTCAAACCTCCACATCCATCCTACAACTATGGGAATATCTTGATTAATCTGAGGGTAAGTTGAAAGTTGTGTCTCAAAAAATAAACAAACAAACGAACAAGTAAATAAGTAAAGCATCCTTTCTCGTGCTTCACTCTTCTAACACCATTCATTCCTTCTATGAGATCTCATCTACACTAAAGCCTCATTTAGCACGTGTCTACTAAACACTCCCAATTCTCAGGTCTCTAGCTCTCGCCTCTTTCCTAGCTGCAGACCTCTCTGTTCAACTGCTATTGAATATTTCCTCTTGGATTCTGTATTGTAGTCAAGGAACAGGCTAAGTTTATTTCTCCCTCCTGGAACACTTCAGAGGTAGATGGCCCAGGGCACGAGACAGGGCACGGCCACCTGTAATGTTTTCATCTGTGAGCCCAAGTTAGCTCCTTCAGGGCTGGTGATCTTTCAGCCAGTGGAAAGGAGGAAAGAGGCAGGAGAGGTTCATGCCCAATCCTTCTTTTTTTTTTTTTGTTAGTTTATTTATTTATTAGAGATGGGGGGAACGAGAGGGACAGGTAAGGAGCAGAGGGAGAAGGGGAGAGAGAGGGAGAGCAGCAGACTCCCCGCTGAGCAGGAAGCCTGACAGCTGGGCTCCATTCCAGGACCCCAGGATCATGACCTGAGCCAAAGGCAAACGCTTAACTGACTGAGCCACCCAGGAGCCCCTCCCCTTCTTTTTCCCACCTTTTTTTTTTTTTAAGATTTTATTTTTTATTTATTTATTTGACACAGAGAAACACAGCTATGGATGAGTGAGAGAGGGAGAAGCAGGCAGGAAGCCCGATGTGGGGCTCGATCCCTGGTCTCCAGGATCATGACCTGAGCCGAAAGCAGTCGCTTAACCAACTGAGCCACCCAGGCACCCCTCTTTTTCCCACTTTCAATACCCTTCTAAGCCCTGTTGATTCTTTTCCATAATATTTCTCATTCTGTTCCCTCTTCTCCATCCATCTCCACTGTGACTTCCTTCGTTTGGGCCATCACCCCCTCTCTCAAAGACTCCTGTAATTTCCTCCTACTTGACCTTCCTGTTTCCAGCCTTGTCCTTTCTAATTCATGCTATGCACAGTAAACCGGTCTTTCTAAAACACAAACCTGACCACATTACTCTTCTGCTTAAAATCCTTCCAATGTTCCTCATGGCGTTCAGGATAAACCTCAGACTGACTAGCCAGGCTGATAAAGTCCTTGATCATTTGATTTCTCTTTCCCCCTCGGTAGGCCCACCGCTCTAGGGCTCTAACCCATCACCCATGCCCTCCTGGCTACATGCAGCTTCTGGGAGGGCACTTCTTCCTACCACCATCCCCAGACGCACCTCCTTCTTTTTCCTTTGCTTGGGTAAATCCTAGTCAGTATGAAAAACCCAGTTTAAATGCCACTTTCTCCAGGAAGACTTCCTAACTTATTATTTTGGGCACATATTTTTGCTCCCATAGCCCCTGGGCAAGAACTGTGTCTTATTTATCTTTATACAATGAGCAACCGATACAGTAACTGGCACTAGTAAAAATGAATCAACGTTTATTGGATGAATCACGGTTTTCCTGTTCTCAATGCTCCTATTCCCATCCCTGGCTGGTTTGGCACATCTTAGTTGGACACTTCTCTCCATTCCAGACATGGACCTTTCTGCACCAGTCTTAAGCCCATTATATCTTTATTCTCACCGAAACTCTGAGCTCTGATTTCCATGGCTCAGCCATGATGAAAAAGCTTCTTGTCCACTCCATTACGCTCCTACCTAATGGACGTTAGGATAAGGAAATGACACCTTACTGGAGGAGGCCCTCTCCACTGCCCCTCTGGAGCCGAGTTTCAGATCATGATTCCGGCTGACATTGGGCAGCTGTTAGATGAGAGTTTCTCGCCTGCCCTCCCAATTCCCATAATATGCCCCCAGCCCTTCCTCATCCCCTGGGGAGTAATTTCTTTCTTTCTTTCTTTCTTTTTTTTGGGGGGGGGGCACAGCAGTGTTTGGCAGGAGCAGGCAGCCAAGTCTTGTTTGCGCTGTGATCTAACACCAGCTGACAGGTGGGCTTCGGGGGGTCTCTGGGGCCGTGGCCTGTTTAGTGGATTTACCACTCTAAACTCAATTACAGGAGACTTTCATGCTCCACAGGCAATTCCAGTCCCTTTTTGATAAAAACTCTGGTGAATAAATAAGTCATGATGGTGACAGGGGCCTGCCATTTAATATTCATTGAAGTACACGTGTTCGGAAATTGGAAGCAGAATTTAATCCATTTTCATATTTATACCAACATGAAGTTTTAAAAAGGATCCCTCCTCCTTTTCTCCACCAATCTTGTCAATTCCTCCTCCGGAAAGATAAAGGTAAACTGGATATAAACTTTATTTTTTTTTAAATTAGAAATATGTGAAGTTATAATAATTGAAGTGTGAACTTCAGATGTGTTCATTTTCCACTCAGAACTAATTCTTGCATTTCATTTGAACTCCCAGGAGAGGTAGGTAACAGATAAACCAACGTCATTCCTGCTCCTGGCAGCCAGATTTTTGGATTTGACTTAGCTGTGGCAACTCAGGGAAGAGCAGAGGTTGGAAATAGGGGGATCTTAGCCCCAAGATCTTACAATTCAGGGCAAGGTTTCATAGCCATTTCAAGTAATGAAAAAACACCTCTTTTAAAATAAAGGCAAGGCTCACAAAACAATAAGCATTCATGCTTACCAATAAGGGTTGTAGCACTGGGGCGCCTGGGTGGCTCAGTTGGTTGGACGACTGCCTTTGGCTCAGGTCATGATCCTGGAGACCCGGGATCGAGTCCCACATCAGGCTCCCTGCTGGGCGGGAAGCCTGCTTCTCCCTCTCTCACTCCCCCTGCTTGTGTTCCCTCTCTGGCTGTGTTTCTCTCTGTCAAATAAATAAAATCTTTAAAAAAAAAAAAAAAAAAGGTTGTAGCACTGTTCGGTGAGGTAGACCAGAAACCTGAGGAGAAAGAGTTAACACAGGAAAGGGGGTGAGGGACTGTTTTGCTGCCCCCACACTTTATGTTGTTTTTTGTTTTTGTTTTTGTTTTTTTAATATGGATGAATATTCAAGTGTGGTGCTGTGGTCAAAGGCATCTGTTTTAATAATGCAACACACAGCTTCCTGAGGGGACAGCCGTTGATTTGGATACTGAATATGGTGCACTCTAAATTCTCCTCCCCAAGGCAGGCTGACTAACTGATGAGTGCCAAGAGCTAGCACGGGGACTCATTCTGTCAAATCAACCTGCTGGAAAGGCCCCATGCGGAATCTTCTCCAGTCACTGGGAGCTAATGTGAGTAGACACTTGCAACATTAGACAGTACAGCAGGCCGGGCATGAAGGAAAAGTTCACCGTCCGCCAACAAGGTGGTCTTTAGATGACAAGGATAAAGAAATCAGTGCAAATTTGTTAATGTAACAACTTGGAAAAGTATGCTTTCAAAAAAAATCAACAACAACAACAAAAAAGCCTCTCTATGGGGAGAGAGGATCAAAAAGAAGAAAGGCAACAACAGGACTGGAAGCTTTCTTTGGGCTTTCAGTACCTTTTGGTGACGTGGCCTTTTCCCTGGTCCCTTTTCTCTACTGGGGGATCTTCACTTAAGATTTGTCCCACTGCACAAACCGCCGTTCCATCTAAAACCAAAAAACAAACAAAATAAAATAAAAGTAAAGAAAGGAAAAACAATGAAGAGAAAAAAAAAAGAAAATGCCCGTGCCTTTGCCTTACTGCGGTAAATAGTGTGTCTTCTCTGTCAGATGGGTCATCAGTTGACTGTCCCTCAGAATTCTCATCTGTCTGATGTTGGTGCATTAGTCCTGCAGGAAAACTGAAGCGACTGTTATCTGGGAAGAGACATGGAAATAAAAGATTAGATGTTACCTCTCTGTCTGACACAAAACGTAAGTAGATGTCTATAACAGCATCAACGATTTTAAGAATCAAATAGCACTATGGGGAAAAATGTATTATTAATATCAGATGGACAAATCTGACGGCGTTGAGTGATTCAAAGAGGTGGTTCTGCCAGGTATTTTCCCCCTGGTGGGGTCAATTTAATATAAAAAGGCAACTTAGGGCGCCTAGATGGCTCAGTGGGTTAAAGCCTCTGACTTTGGCTCAGTTCCTGACCTCAGGGTCCTGGGATCCAGGCCCTCAGTGGAGCTCTCTGCTCAGCGGGGAGCCTGCTTCCTTCTCTCTCTCTGCTTACTCGTGATCTCTCTCCTCTGTCAAATAAATAAATAAAATCTTAAAAAAAAAAAGGCAACTTAATATAGCGTAGCTACTCCATATTTAAAACAGAAAAAAATATACATAACTTTGAGTATGGTGAGCTGAATCAGCTCTTCCATGGCAGCTGAGAGAGATATGTTGGGTTCAGGTCCTGGCTCTGCCACTGATTTAGTCTGCAATCTTGGGAAAGTTGTTTCATAAAGACACTTTTACCTCATGAGCTTATTCTAAAAATACCTGCTTCAGAAGAGTCTTATCCTGTGTAAATACATGTTAAGTACTGAGTTGAGTCTGGGATGTACTAAGTGTGCCATAAAGTTGGCTGTGATTATTATTTAAATGAGTCTAAATGGCTTCTATAGGTTCTTTTTTTAAAATTCAAATTCAATCAATTAACATATAGTGTATTAGTAGTTTCAGAGGTAGAGTTCAGTGATTCATCAGTTGTATGTAACACCCCTTGCTCATTACATCACGTGCCCTCCTTAATGCCCATCACTCAGTCACCCCATCCCCCCACCCCTTCCCTCTAGGAACCCTCAGTTTCCTATGGTTAAAAGTTAGTTTCCATAGGTTCTTTTTTTTTTTTTTAAGATTTTATTTAATTGAGAGAGAGAGAGAGAGAGAGAGAGAGAGAGCATGAGAGGGGAGAATGTCAGAGGGAGAAGCAGACTCCAGGTGGATCTGGGAGTCTGATGTGAGACTCAATCTCAGGATTCTGGGATCATGACCTGAGCTGAAGGCAGTGTTTAACCAACTGAGCCACCCAGGCGCCTCCATAGGTTCTTAACGCCTGTAACTAAAAGGAAGGGTTCTGTGGTCAAATAAGTTTAGGAACCACGTTTAACACAATCAAAAAAAATTTTTTAACCATGGTATTTTACAAAACAAAGAGGCAACCCACAGAATGGGAGAAGATATTTGCAAATGACACTACAGACAAAGGGCTGGTATCCAAGATCTATAAAGAACTACTCAAACTCAACACCCAAAAAGAAGATGAACACATCAAAAAATGGGCAAGAGACATGAAGAGGCACTTCTCCGAAGAAGATATACAAACGACCAACAGACACATGAA
>PITA01005065.1:0-115358 GCA_004023965.1 Spilogale gracilis | reverse complement strand
AAGGGACGCCTGGGTGGCTCAGTTGGTTAAGCGACTGCCTTCGGCTCAGGTCATGATCCCGGAGACCCGGGATCGAGTCCCACATTGGGCTTCCTGCTCGGCGGGAAGCCTGCTTCTCCCTCTCTCACTCCCCCTGCTTGTGTTCCCTCTCTCGCTGTGTTTCTCTCTGTCAAATAAATAAAATCTTTAAAAAAAAAAATAAATAAAATAAAAAGGGAGTTAAGCATATTAATCATATTAGTTAAAAGACAAAGACTGTCAAATTAGAGAAAAACATCCAAATATAACCTCTAAATATAAGGCCATAGAAAGGCAGAAAGTAAGAGTAGGAAAAGTTGTATCTTACAAATTCTAACCAAAAGAAAGCTAGTGTAGCTATGTTCATATTAAAATAAGCCCTGAGGGAAAGCATACACATAAGCAGAGGGAGAAGCAGGCTCCCCACTGAGCAGAGAGCCTGATGGAGGACTCCATCCCAGGTCCTGGGACCATGACCTGAGCTGAAGGCAGATGCTTAACCAACTGAGCCACCCAGATGCCCCTAAAGGGAATCCTTTCATATGATAGAGGCTTACTCTGTCAGATGGTATTAGTCAATATCAGGAATGAAAGACATAATATCACTACTGTGGTCCAGAGATTGAAGTATAATCACAGGATGTTATAAATAACTTTTTGCCAATAAATTTTGAAGTTTAAGTGAAGTAGACAAAGCACTGGGAAAAGATAACATTAAACATTTTGAAGAAGAACTTTTATTGTTTTTTTCCCGAGAACTTTTAAAAGCCTGAAAGGTCCTAAGCCATTAAAGAAATTGAATCCATCAGTAGGGAGAACTTCCTAAAATATACTTCAGTCTTCACTGATGACTTCCATTAATATTTGGAAAATAAATCATTATTTTACAAAACCCTCTAGGCAACAGAAGAGGAGACCATACTCTCCAACTCAGTTTCCTCAAACTAGCAAACCCTTTACATCCAAACCTGGAAAAAAGTAATGCAAGAAAAGTCATAGACCAGATTCACTTATCAACATGCAGAAGTCCGACACAGATTATTAGGAAACCATGTGAAAAGGATGTATCATGACCAGTGTGTTTATTCCAAGAATGAAAAGTTAATTTCACATTAGAAAATCAATTGATAGTTTACCACATTAATAAATGAAGGGAAAAATATAATATAATCATCCCAGTAGATACAAAAAGGGTAATTGATAAAATTCAGCATCCATTTATGATTTTAAAAATCAGTTAACAAACTAGGAATAGAAAAAATGTTTTGAATCTGGCAAAGTATATCTCTAGAAAACCTTCAGTGCACATCATGTTTTGTGATTATAATGGAAAAAAATTTCAGTTTGAGAACAAGAATTATTTCTGTTAACGTTGTATTAAGGTTTTGGTTAGCTCAGGTAATGTAGGAAAAAAAGATACAAGGATTTGAAAGGAAGAAACACTATCATATGTGGATAATATGACTATGTACTAGGAAAGTCCAAAAGAATCTACAGACAACTTATTAGAACTAAGGGACTTTAATAAGTTTGCTGGACACAGAATCAACATGTAAATATTATTTATATCATCTATAAACAGCAACCATTTAGAAAATGAAATTTTTATTTTTTTAAGATTTTATTTATTTGAGAGAGAGAGCACAAATGGGAGGGAGAGGGAGAGAGAACCTGAAGCAGACTCTGCACTGAGCACAGAGTTCCACACGGGGCTCGATCCGAGGACCCTGAGATCATGACCTGAGCTGAAACCAAGAGTCAGATGCTTAACCAACTGAGCCACCCAGGCGCCCCCTAGAAGATGAAATTTTTTTAAATACCCTATTTACAATAGCATAAAGAAAAGTACCTAATAATCTGACAAAAGTTGTGCACGATGACTACATGTAAAATGTATAAACATTTTTAGAGACACAAAAAAGGAGACCTCTCCTAGGTTCATGGGGAAGAAAATTCAATATTGTAAAGATATTACTTTTCCTCAAGTTAATTTTTAAATTTAGTACAATCAGAATCTCAGTGAGATGTTTGTGGAATTTGAATAGCCAATTCCAAAATGTTTATGGAAATGCCAAGAGCCAAAAATTTACCCAAGGCATTTTTGAAGAACAAGCTGGGGCTTAACTTATGTACTAAATACAAGAATATATTACGAAGCTTTCCTAAGTAAGACATTGTGCTGTTGGCACAGACTGAGAAGGCCAGCAGAACAGGTCAGAGAGCACGGAAAAGAGCCCATTCACATCTACACGGGATCCCCAACAGGAGTGTCTGTGCAGAAAAGCAGGGAAAGGGCAGACTTTACAGTTCATAGCACTGGGACAATCGAGTTTCCATATGTTAAGAAATTAAATTAGACACATATTTCACGGCGTACATAACAGTCAGTTTCAGGTAGATTATGAACGTAAGTGTGGAAGACTAGACCACAGAGCTTTTGGGGAATACTATTAAAGAACGCTGGCTGCCAGGGAGCCTGCTGTGCCCGTAGACTGTGGCCCCACCTGGCTTCCTCAGCGTGGCATGTTCCTCGCGCTCCTGGTAAGGCTGGCGAACAAGAGCCCAGCTGAAGCCAAGAAGTCACTTCCTTCATCTTTTCCTTTGCGGCCACCACAGCTGCTAACACACCTGCTTCCAGGCTCGAGGGAGAAGTCTTCTTGGGGTTGGGAAACATAGCTCCTTCCTGGCCCTTCTGCGGGGAGGCCTCTGCAGGGCAGCAAGAAACCCTACCTCTCCCAGCACCAAGATCGCTCTGTGTAAATCCACCTCTGTTTCAATCGCTCAAGTCTTGTTACGTCCAATAAAACACAGATAGCACGAAAAGAACTCGTGTTGTTAGAACTCCCCAAAGGATAAGGAAAGACTTCTGAATTGGAAGGTGTAAAATCAGTGATTCATTGTAGCGCCACTCTAGTTGCTGAGAGAATTCATCATTTCTACCTCAGATTCTTAAAACATGCCGCTTGGCATCCAAGTGAAATGCCAGATCGCCAAATTAAACTAACAGTCGACAAAATGATAAAAATTTACTTTCTGTGTGAGTTCCAGACACCCTCAAAAACAGAGGAGGAAAGTGTAATAGTTGTCGATGCCATGTGTAAGAGTTCTTATTGACCCCCATCTCTAACACTTGGTACCGTTAGATTTCTTAATTCTTGCCCGTCTGAAGGGGCTGTTCCACGTCTCTAAGAGTGACAGGAGTCACTTTTGACTTTGAGCAAGACAGAAAGGCAGAGGTGATTCCACTAGCAGCATTCCACTGTTCACTGAATGGGGGAGCAGGGTAAGCCCGATCAAGGGCTGTTGGGTTCCTTACAGGTGCCTCTCGTCGGCCTGAGGCCTGCGGTTCCAATGCTGGTGCGGCACGCCCTGCCTTCCCCGCGTCCTCACCCTGTGGGGTCTACGGCAGAATCCGGAGTGCTGTATCCCAGTGTTACCCCAGAGGGGAAGAAGAAAACGGAATATCAGAGAAGTCCCGGGATTCCTGAGCTGATCTCATTCCTTCCCTGTCTGTGTTTGAATACACTGGGTTGGAATACACACGGAAAGTGGCATCCAGGGAGGATGATTCCTTTAACTGACTTTTCTTGGTTAGTCAGACTTCTCAGAGATTCCATAACCTTTATGTGAATCTTCATATCTTCTTTGTATAAACCCATTGCAGAATAGGTAACGGGCCCTGAATGGAGGACTCTGGATCATCCCCGATCCTCTGGAGTCCAGTCATCTGCATCACCAGTGCCCATGAATGCCTTTATCAAGCACACACAGTCCATCCAGCATCTCCCCTGCTTTGTAGGTAAGAGGATGCTAAGGTGGCAGCAATTCCCATACTCTAACTGAAACCCTAAATTTGCTCCAAAAGCACATTATAAGCATTTAACATACAAAGTTGCCAGTGCAGCATTTAAAAAATCATCAGCAAAGGCTGTGGCTCCCTGCTTCAAAATACTGTCTTTTTATCACCACCAAGACCTCAAGGAATAGGACATTCTTACTGATGTGACAGAGGACAAAACCTAGTAGAGGTCAAATTATGACTAAAAAAGAAACAACTAAAATATCTCACCTACTATTGAGAGAAAAGGAAAAGTCTGTAGGAAATGGCTCAGCACTCAACTGACAGATATGACCATGGAAGAACAAGAAAGATGATTAGAAAGAAAAGAGTCCTCCACAGTTTCACCCTCCAATCCCTGTTCTTTATTAGAGACACTAAGAGAGAGACTGTATATTAGTGAGAATTACAGGTTAACTTGAACATTTGGGCAATGCCACCTTCCAGGCTACTATGGAAAAGGACTGTCAGTGGTAGAGGATGAAAAAGTCCACAAAAACCTGTACTGTACTGGCAGGTCTTGCGAGGAAAAGTGCGTTCATTGGGGCACCTGGGTGGCTCAGTTGGTTAAGCGACTGCCTTCGGCTCAGGTCATGATCCCGGAGACCCGGGATCGAGTCCCACATCAGGCTCCCTGCTCGGCGGGAAGCCTGCTTCTCCCTCTCTTACTCCCCCTGCTTGTGTTCCCTCTCTGGCTATGTTTCTTTCTGTCAAATAAATAAAATCTTAAAAAAAAAAAAAAAAGAAAGAAAAGAAAAGTGCGTTCATTTCATCCAGGAGGAATGTAAACACATAAGGGAAATGGCAAATCCCTGATAGCTGTTATCAAAGGAACAGCCTCATGGACTCCGCTAAGAGGTAGCTTTACCTAATTTCTAAAGAAGCATATTGAGTGAAAAAAGTAAGATCTTCATGATCTGAGGTTGGACAAGAATTTTTTTAAGTAGGCACAAAGAATAATAAGTATAGAAGAAAAGATTTGAATTCAGCTGCATCAAAGTTAAGAACTTACGTCCATTAAGAAAAAAAATAAGAGATCAGCAGGCAAGCCAAAGACAAAGGACTAGTATCTCAAATAAAAAAGCAAAAACCAAGACTACAAATCAAGAAGAGGAAATGATAAGCAGCCTCGGAGAAAAGCATGCAAGAGACTCAAATAAGCACTTCAGGGGATATAGAAAATGTAAACACATTGAGGTTGTTCAACTCCACTGGTCATCAGAGAAACACAAAGCCACAGTGACGTGTACTCATCAGGTCAGTCAGAATTTATCAGTACCAAATGTAGTCCCGATCTGACACTATGAGCTCTCCTGTCGGTATGGGAGTATGGTAGTGCTTTGGGAGACTATTTGGAATTACCTACTAAAGCCGAACTTAGACATACCATATGACATAGTATTTCTACTTGGCATGATATCAACAGAAATGCATGTATATGTGCACCAAGAGACCCATAAAAATATTTATAGTGGCATTTTTTCTAATATCTCTGGACTAAAAACAATCCAAATATCTATCAGTAAAATAAATAACATTACATTCATACAGTAGAAAACTACAGAGCCTAGATAATAAGCTGTTGTTACATAGATCAACAGGAATGAATCTTAGTGTTGAGTGAAGGAAGTAAAACACAAAAACACACTGCTAGTTGCATTTCTAGAAAATTCATTAACAGACAAGATTTAACGATAGTATTAAGGAATATGTATTAGTCTGTTCAAGACTATAAGAAAATACCATCGGGGCACCTGGGTGGCTCAGTTGGTGAAACGACTGCTTTCGGCTCAGGTCGTGATCCTGGAGACCTGGGATCGAGCCCCACTTTGGGCTTCCTGCTCAGCGGGAAGCCTGCTCTCCCTCTCTTGGTCCATCTGCTTGTGTTCCTTCTCTTGCTGTGTTTCTCTCTGTCAAATAAATAAATGAAATCTTTTTAAAAAGGAACGAAAATACCATAGACTAGGGAGCTTAAACAACTGACATTTATTTTCTCGCAGTTTTGGAGGCTGAAGTCCAAGATCAGCATGCCAGCATGCTGTTTCTGGTGAGAGTTCCTGGCCTGTAGGCTGCTACCTTCTCCAAGTGTGTTTCACCAGACCTCTTTGTGTGTGCCTGGAAGAGACAGCGAGCTCTCTGGTCAATTTCCTTATAAGGACACTAATTCTACCTCTCTGACCCCACCCTGTGACCTCATTTATCACCTTGGGAGTTAGGGTTTCAACTTAGAATTTCAGGAGAGTCACAATTCAGTTGATTGAAGGACGGTAACTATTAATGTAAAGCAAAACAAGGAAGTGATTATAATATTAAGGAATGACAAGTATTAGTATAAAGCAAAGTAAGGAAGTCAGGATAGAGGTTACTTACCTAAGATGTGAGCAGCGGTAGGAGTTGGAATGGGAAGATGCCATGCTGGCAGAGTTTTGTTGCTGGATCCGCATAGCTGTTTATTTTATCCATTATTTGTTAAATTGCACACTAATGTTTTATATGCTTTTCTGTGTGTATCTTAAACTTTTTTTAAAAAGTAAAGCCATTGTGTCCATTGTCATTTCCTGTTCTACAATCTGTTAACATTGGTGATCTATTTCACTATATTACTCTGTTATTAATAGGGATTGTGCTTAACTATTTGCCTTTTCTGATCCCTCATAGAAGTTATCTTTATATGTTATTTTAAAAATATTAATATGGCCGATAATAGTAAATATAAAATGTTTCAGTGATGCTCTTCTTTCTTGTGGAGTATATATTTCCAGATATCCTGATGAATTCACTTGAAATTATATTTCAATTATATTTTTGTCCTTGACCATTTTCCCATGTAGGTAAAGATTTCCAGCTTTGCTTGTTTCTGGCCTGCACTTGATTAAAGTTAAATCAGGTGTTAGAAATGTATTTGGTCCTCTTAACGACTATCTTTTATTGGTAATTGTAGGGAAAAGAGGAGCTTTTCCAAAGTGAGTTATCCCCAAATCTAATCAATAAAAGAAATGCTGACTAGAGGCAGAGCTCTTTATGTAGCTCTACTTTCTACTGGTATCACTGGTCAGGCAAGATAGTGTAACTACTGAAATGGGACATGAATTTCTAATTACAGCAGTCTTTTGAAAGGATTGTGAATTACTCTCCCAATCAGGAAGGTATCAAGGAATATGATTTGCTCCTCACCCTCAAATTTAACCCCCGTAACTCAAGGGGACATCCTTATATTCTCCCCCAGATGGCTTGAGCAGTGAGAAGACAAGCAGATGGAGGGTGTCTTTCACAACAGATCTTTAGTCATATTCTGAAACCCCATTTGTCCATATTATATGGACAAAACTGTAAAACAGTGGGTTATCCCTTAAGAAAACATCTCATCAAAGTATGTTTTTTATTATAGGTAATTCGCTCCTTTCTGCTCTTTCCAACAATCGAGCGAATGTCTGAGTCCCCCAACGGCAGGATCGCCACTCCACTTCTGTGCTGGTTTCGATATGCTCTCTATGTTTTTGCCTACCTTCTACTTAAACCGTGGCCTGAGAAAATCAAATCCTTTGTGATCAGAATTGGCCTTCGAATGATGAACCTGCAGAGTGAATTTTCGGTCCTGAATTTATTAGAACCTTTCTGCCTTGGTAAGCACATTTTACAATGGGTATGTTTTTCCATGTCTCTGTGTCTTTCTCAATTTCTTTCATAAGTTTTCTGTAGTTTTCAGAGTACAGAACCTTTACCTCTTTGGCTAGGTTTATTCCTAGGTATCTTATCGTTTTGGGTGCAATTGTAAATGGGATCGATTCCTTGATTTCTCGTTCTGCTGCTTCATTATTGGTGTATAGAAATGCAAACAGACTTCTGTGATTAAAAGAATGAAATCTTGCCATTTGCAACAACGTGGATGGAACTAGCATGTATTATGCTAAGCAAAACAAGTCAGACAAAGACAAATACCATATGATTTCACTCATGCAGAATTGAAGAAACAAAACTGATGAACCCAGGAGAAGGAAAGGAAAAATAAGATAAAGAGAGGGAGGACCATTAAGAGTCTGTCAACTATAGAGAACAAACTGAGGGTTGCTGGAGAAGAGGTGGGTGGGGATATGGGCTAACTGGGTGATGAGCATTAAGGAGGGCATTTGATATAATGAACACTGGATGTTATATGTAACTGACAAATACTAAATTCTACCCCTGAAACTAATAATACACTATATGTTAACTAACTTGAATTTAAATAAAATCTAAAAAAGTAAATAAAAATTCAAAAATAAAAGGGAAAATAAAATAAAATGTGTATGTTTATTCTTGTATCAGAAAGTGGTAAGAGAATAACCTCAGTCAGTGAATATTGAGCAAGGAATTATTGGTTGGGTTTTTTTCTCCCAAAAGCTTAAAACTAGACATAAAATTAAAATAAAAATAGATATTTTCATTAAGCTTTAATTTTAAAACTTATCCTTCTGATTATCCACTAGCTGCTGGATGATGGGGAAAATTCTATATATGGCCTATATGGAATCTTTATAGGAATCCAGGAGGCACCCTGTTAGTCCAGTGTGAGAACTTAGGAGAAACCAGCCAAGGAAGCCAGGCCCAATATTCCCATAGAATGAACAGGCAGTGCTTTTATTTTCCTCTTTAAATGTTTTTGAAAGAGTTTAAATGATAAAAGTAACAAATGATTAGTCATGGTAATACAACACTGGGTGTTGGCTGATTATATTTTCTGAACATGCCAGGAAATATCTGCTACTTTACTTTTTGTCTCCAACCTTGGTCTTTAAATGTAATCTACCTTTTTAGTTAATACTAATTTATAGAATATTTACAAATCATTTTCATAATAAAATAATCCTTTCTTAATGTATACCTCAATAGTTTATTGTAGGAGTAAATATAATATGTGCAAAGTGTCTGTATAATATTTTATTTATAATAAGCCTCCAGTGAATGCTCTAACCACAGTTGCAGCAGCAGCTCATGGCACCATTCTAAGCTTTTACTTGTAGTCCTCAGGACCAGTCAGGTTTGGGTATTTTACTCTCGCCATCTGACAGATAAAGATGCAGAGATACAGAGAAGGTGTGTGATTTGCTTCGTCATACAACTAATGGTGGTGTTCAAACGGGGCAATCTACCTCTGCTAAAACTGCCTTTTTTTTTTTAATTTATTTTATTTTTTTTTTATTGTTACTAATTTTTTTTTTTCCAGTGTTTCAAGATTCATTCCCCATTCCCCACACCCAGTGCTCCACACTTTAGGTGTCTCCAGTACCCACCACCAGGCTCTCCCATCCCTCCACCCCCCTCCCTCCAAGTCCCTCAGTTTGTTTCTGTGTTCAAAATCTCTGTTGCTAAAACTGCCTTTTACCGTAGCTGCTGCTGCTCTCATCGTTTTGCCCAGCGGATTATAAAGGCAGGACTCCTGAATAAAGCTGACCACGCTCAGCTGCGTTAGTGCCACGCAATCATGTACATAATGAATCCAGAAACAAGTCACAGCCCTGTTGTACAGTTACAGATTAGTTGTATGAGGTATTTTTCCAAATATGTAGTAAGAAACAGTGATTCCAAATATAAAGTTCAATAGATTGTCTGTGTTTGTAGATTTTTGTCTGTTCCATACTCTCTCCAGCTCCCATTCTTGATTATAGACTTAGCTTAGCAGTGGAAAAAGATGAGATAGGCAGAAGGGAAGCAGGGATAAAGACAGTTATAAAAGCCACCAAAGACCAAAGTTGGAGAAGCCCCTTAAAGACCTGGTCTGGTCCCTTATCCTTCCCTTCTATTCTAGAAGAGAGAGAGGCCTAAGTGAGAAAGGCATTGACTGCAAGTCAGAAACCCTTCCCCTGTCTGGTTTTTGGTCAGTAATCGGACCAATAGTTAGACTGGATGATTTCTAAGGGCCAATATACCTTTGGAAATTATTTGAGACCAAAGGGAAGTCACTTGAAATTGTGGCAAACATACAGAAAATTACTCCACATGTACTTCAATTAGTTATTCTATTTCCCTTTAACTTTTTTTCTCTCTTGGTATTTTTCTTTTTACCCTGTAGAGAAGATTATAAAAAGCATTTTCTGGTTAGGGATTCCATTTTCCTCCAAGGAATTCTCCTTCCAGGAAATGGAATGGATGTACTTTTCCCTGCTTTTCCTAGTAAGTACCAAAAGCCCTACATATTCAGTAACATGTAGGAAGGCAAGAGAAAGAACACAGAGAAACAAAAAAAATGGAACAAACACAAAATAATAAAATGGATACAAGCTCTAACACATGTAAGTGGTCAAAATACATTAAAAGACAAAGATTTGGCAGAGTTGATTAAAAACATTACCTAAGGGCACCTGGGTGGCTCATTTGGTTAAGCGACTGCCTTCAGCTCAGGTCATGATCCCGGAGTCCCAGGATCGAGCCCCGCATCAGGCTCCCTGCTCAGCAGGAAGCCTGCTTCTCCCTCTCTCACTCCCCCTGCTTGTGTTCCCTCTCTAGCTGTGTTTCTCTCTGTCAAATAAATAAATAAAATCTTAAAAAAAAACAAAAAAACATTACCTAAGTATATGCTGTCTTTAGACATCCCAGTTCAAATATAATTATATAGGTAGATTGAAAGTAGAATGGGAAAAGATACATCATGTAAACATTAATCAAAAGGAACCAGGAATGACTATATTAATATCAGATAAAGTAGACTTCAGAGCAAAGAAAATTACGAGGAACAGAGAGGGATATTGCATAATAATAATAAAAGGTTCAGTCTACCAGGAAGACAGAAGACATACCAATCCTAAATATGTGTGCCCCAAACAAGAGAACTGCAAAATAAGTGAAGCAAAACCAATAGAACTGAAAGGAGT
This sequence comes from Spilogale gracilis, assembly GCA_004023965.1. NCBI lineage: Eukaryota > Metazoa > Chordata > Mammalia > Carnivora > Mephitidae > Spilogale > Spilogale gracilis. The sequence goes on along the minus strand of PITA01005065.1, from coordinate 104,654 downwards.
AATGGACAAAGCCCCCCTTATAGTTTGATACTTAAGAACACCTCTCTCAACAGTCGCTAGAATAAGACAGAAAATTAGCAAGGATATAGAAGAATTCAACCACATTATCAACCAACAGGATTTAATAGACATTTATAGAACACTTCACCCAAAACATCTGAGTTTCTGATAGGCATTAGACAGGTAGCCACCTGTGCTTTTCTTATACCTCTTCAGAAATATTTTCTAAACCCAAACCAAGGCATGGGCTATATGAAAGTTTTATTTGTTTTTCTATATACATTTAGTGACTGTGCCACACATGTGACATACAGTCAAGTGTTTAATGTTTTTAACTAAAAAAGGTAATTATATAAAGGTATTTTTGCAATTCTACACCAGAATTCTAAGCACCCTCTTTAAGAAGTAGGCTTCATAAGCTGTACAGGAAAGCCAGGAGTCTTTCTTCCAACTGTAGCAGTTGGCCTCCTGCTGTGTCTTCCAGAGGCCCCAAGCACAGGCATCAAGAAACCAAACACTACCCTCTGTGACTCAAGGCAACCAGAACCTTCCAGTCACATTGCTGCTTGAGGAACCCTGGGATTCCTTTCCTCACAACCACTGTAGAGTGATACTATGTGCAAATCAGGCTCTCAACTAGACCGAGCTCCCTGCTGCCTTGCTTCATCTCTGTTCCAAATAACCAACATACAAACTTTTGGAGCACAGCTCTGCTATTTCTGCCATCCTTCCTTCTCTGATTTTCTGTTCTCATTGTTCTGGATCTGGCTTTCTGATATTCAAGTGAGCAGTACTCCAGGGTTCTCTTTTTTTCCCATTACCCACCTGGACTGTATAACCTTGGTTAAAGGGAAAACAGGCAAAAATTACTTGTCTTTTTCCTTTGGGTTCTTGGTTCATGGTTTACATGAGCCTTAATTAAGTCTCCGAGTAGTGACCCTAGACTGATCCTTAACCAAGCATTTCGGTCACCCTAGCCAGCCCCTTCCTACCTGTCCCCTTGTGATCCCACATCATCCTTGTCTCCCCTTGCATCAAGTACTGCCTTGCCCGGGTTTGCCCTTGCTATCTCTTAGGTGATTCCAATGACCTTGCTTACTATAAAAGGAAGACGGTCCCAGCTAAGGGACACCGATACTCAGAAGACTCTAGATTTTGCAGACCATTAGTGGACTCCTGCTGAGCTTGTATCCTGTGAACCGTGAAAGTAATCAGTACTCAGACCAACCCACTTGGGTTAGAAGTATGAATTTTAGGTTACACAAAGAAAGAGCTCCCCAAGAGAAAGGAATACCAGCTCCAAGATCATTCTCAGTGGTCTGTGCCGTCTGTGACATCCCCTGCAGACCTATTTCTCTGGCTTTCCTGTCATCTAGACAGTGACCTTTAACATGCCAGCTTGACTTTTAGGAGGCCTGGCGGTGTTTGCACATTATGTAATGTCTGTGCTCCAGTAGAAATCTTACAGAAACAAACGGAGGAAGTTTGCTAGTCCAAATAGTGGATAATAAATCCTGCCCTATCTAGATAGACAGATTTTCTGTATCCTTTAGTTTATACACATGTTTTTTTTGTTGTTGTTGTAGTAAGGTCTGAAACCTTCAAGGGACCAAAATATTCAAGCATTTCAAATGCTGTTCCCCTTTTGGCAAAGATGGCACTTGCTATGGGCTGGAATTCTATGTATTAGCCTTCTTCACCAGATTGAGTGAAACATCACTTCGTATCCAGCATTCAAAGAGCAGCCCTAATTCAATTAGCATACTTTATAAACTTTACTTCAGTGTTCATAGGTCAATTTGCATAATTAGATTGTTGTAATTGTTGTTTTAAAGAAAATATATGGGGTTTTTTTAGTTTAATTTTAATTCTGGAATGTTTGCTACTTCATATTTTCTTTATACTAGATGTTCTTCTGTTTCATAAGAAATAGGCTTTTCACTGAGACAGCTAAATTGGATTTCTTGATCAAAGTTAAAAGCAAATATATTTTAGCTTAGCAGTATCACAGGTCAGGATAATTAACTTTAAAAGATATTCTAGGGTCTTTTCGTTAGGTAGGCCAAATTCATGTTTTAAGTCCTTTCAGTTAAGTAATAGAAAAACATAGTACAGAGACAAAAGGCATTCCCGGTGGTCTTGTTACTTTGCTGTATACATTCTTATTAAAAAAAAAAAAAAAACCTTTCATTATCTTTCCTTTCCTTGGTCTACATGAAAATAACTGTTTAAACATGTACACTGATATGAAGGGAACTCTTCAATGACACATAAGCTTTACTAAAGCACACATTTCTTGTCAAAATACTTTTAATTCAATCTCGGAATTGTTAAAAGGCAATCATAGCTTTAAAAATTCATAGAAATTTAACATAAAATGCAACATGATGGAAAAGTTGTGTGTGTGTCTGTATGTAGGTGTGTGTGTGTGTGTGTGTGTGTGTGTGTGTGTGTGTGTGTGTGTGGTCAGTATTAGGGTTTAGGACAAAACGTGATTAGATACACTAGAATCTCATCTCTGATTTAGAATTCAGTGATTCAATGAAAGTTTTACTATATTTTTCTAAAGAAATTTATTTTCTCTTATACATATATATTATATATATAATATATATATATATATACATATAAAGAAATGTATATATTATCTGCTACTCTAAAAGTTGTTTTATTTTTTCCAAAAAACCCATACACCTTGAGTTGTGTTTTTCCCTTTGGTGAACCCAGTGTCGCGAAAGTAAGATGATGTGTTTGCAGACTATCGCAGACTAAATGGATGGTTATAATCACCAGTATAATGGCAAAACCAAACAAACAGGGGCGTTCTGTGGACCCTTATAGGAGCTCTAGACTACCTGTCAACCAAAGCAGCAAGACAACTTGGCTTCCAGTCCCCAAGTTCAACCTCAGAAAACTGTGCATCTCCCCCCAAACGTCCTATTGTATCACTCACTGTGGATTTACGTCCCGCACTGCTGCGACCAGTGCTTTATGAGGCCTAATTTTTGGTCAGTCCCAACAGAAGCTCTTAGACTCTCCCTCTTCCCTGCAGTGATTTGTGCTAGTCTTATACCCATGCCTCCCAGCGCGGCTCACTAGTGTCCGTGTGTGTCCTTCTCCAGTTCTGGCCTCTGCTATAATGTCAGTTTGTGTACCACTTCAAGGAAAGCAGCAGGTTTTTCCTCCTGACCATTGCCCCCCAGGTCCCCCGCAAAAACCAACACCAGCACAGTCCCTTCCCGTTTCATTGAACAACGCTTACTGGCACCTGCCATGAACCAAGTACACAGATAATAAATGAAAAGAATAATACATGAAATAAAGCACCTGCCTTTCAGCTAACATCCAGCAGGGTAAGGGAGACAAATGTGAAGAATTGTCATCTGTCACAGTTAGGGCTATCCAGAGACTAGATGCCCAGAATGAGTGATGCCAATGAAGAAGGAATCAGTTCTATCTAGGTAAGGAAGAGAGAAGACAAATGAATTTGGACTTGAAGATGAGTTGGGATTTTTCCTGAAAGATGAAATAACATCAAGATAGGTGATGGAGTTCAGCAGAAGACAGTTTTCCTTTGTAGAGTACGTGTACTTGAAGAACTTAGTGATGCCATCTCACCTGTGAGCTGAAAGTCCTATGAGTCTTCCAACAGCAGCCCCCACTCCCTCATTCCATTAGCCACTCTCCTGCGAGTGGAAGTCCTGTAGTAATACTTGAATACTAAGCAGGTTGCAGAAGACACAGTAGCAAAAAGAGCAGAATATTGGATTCCTCAGTGAGTTTTCTTCTACCTGGACTTAGATCTGTGATGGAAAAGAAGTAAACAATTCACATTCTTCTAAATCATTCTCTTTGCTTCTTGTTCATGTTTTTGTTTCCATTACTCCTGCTCCTGGATATTTCCTCCACTGTGGTGCTTGAAACTCTGAATTCTGCTGGGTTTCCAGGAATGCTGTTGACAGTCATTGCCAAGAGAAATCTGTTTTCCCCTTAGGAAATGACATGTCCATTTGGTATTATTATTTCTGACCACTGTGTTGTGTTACAAGCATTTCTGAGGAATGAAAAAGATAGCTTCCTTGGAGTAATTACTGGAAAGGAAACTGGTATGTCACTTTCTTTAAAAAAAAGTATATATATTCTTAGATTTGAAATTATCGGGGGGGAAAAGAATACAAATAAAGACAGGGTGAGGTACATTCCCTGATTTAAAAAATTTTTTTTACTTTTAGAAATACAAAATTCCTTAGAAGTTATTTGAATTTTTAAGTTGTTTCTGAATCAGGAATAATACTACAGAAAAGTGGTTAAAACATGAATGTTTTTACCTCCGTGAATTATCCCAAAGTAAACTCCCATGTAACTCCCACCCAGCTCGAGTCACCATAACCTGGATCTCAGAAACCTCCCTTATGGCCCTGCACATCCAAAAATCCACTTCTGAGCTCATTCGGGTTGTTGGCAGAGTCCAGTTTATGTGACTTTATGACTGAGGTCCCCACTGTCTTGCTCACAGTGAGCCAGGGGTCCCTCTCAGCCCCTAGAGGTCAGTCTCCATTCCCTTCCACATGAACTCCAGTTTCAAACCAGTGCTGGTACTTTTAATCCTTTTAGCACTTTGAGTCTCTGACTTCCTCTTCTTCCACCAGCCAGAGGAAAACTCAGGATCTGAAGGACTTGTGTGATCAGGTTAGGCCCACCACGATCCTCATCCTTAAAGTCATCTCTGCTGTATAACATAACCTAGTTGTGGAGGGAAGATATCATCAGATTCACAGGTGCCACCACACTCTTAAGGGAGGAGACTGTAGAAGGGCAAGGATAATTTGTGTCAGCCTAGAATTCTGCCTACCACAGACCACTATTTTCTGATGCTCTTAAATTCTACCTCTGTCTGTCAAAAACCCAGTATCCATATATTTGTAGTCATTTCTGGAAGACTTTATGTAAAATCAATATTATTTCTTCCTTAAATATTTGGTAGAGTGGACCAGTGAAGTCCTCTTACCCTAGAGTTTTCTTTGTGAAAAGGCTCTAAATTACAAATTTAATTTCTTTAAAGATACAAGACTTACCAGGTTATCTGTTTGTTTTCAAGTAAGCTTAAAATTTGGGACTTTGTTCATTTTATCTCAGTTGTTGAATTTCTTGGCATAAAGTCATTTACAAGATCACCAATTATTCTTTGGGCATCTGTAAGATCTATACGGTGTTGCTTCTCTTTCCCTTTATTGGTAATGTTTTATGGCTCATGTCTTCTCATGTATTTTTTTTTCCTGATAAGTCTGGTTAAATGCTTATCAATTTTACTGAACTTGTTCTTGGTTTCATTTATTTTCTCAATTGTTCCTCCACCTTCTGTTTCACTAGTTTCTGCAATGAATATTATTATTTACTTTATTTCTGCCTACTTTGGAATTAATTTTCTAGTTTTCTATGGTGGAAATGAGGTCATTCACTTGAGATCTTTTTCCATTTCTAAAATAGGTTTTAGTGCAAATTGCTCTATAATACTGCTGTGGTCGTGCCCCACAATTTTGGATTTGACGTGTTTTTGTTTTTATTCACTTCACAATACTCTTTTACTTCCCTTTAGATTTCTTCTTTGACCCAGGGGTTATTTTGAAATGGGTTATTTCATTTCTTTATATTTGGTGATTTTCCAGGTGTCTGTCTATTATTGATTTCTAATTTAGTTCCATTATGGCCAGAAAACATACTTTGTATGATTTTCATTATTTAAATGGATTGATACATGTTTTTTGGACCTGGATGTGGTTTAACTTGGGAAATGTTTTGTGGATCTTGAAAAGAATGTATATTATGTTCTTGATGGGTAGACTGTTCTATAGATTTCACTTAGGTCAAGTTGATTGATGGTGTCATTTTCTTTATCCTTACTGATTTTATTTGTAATTGTTCTAATCAGTTTTTAGAAGATGAGTGTTGAAATCTCCAACTATATTTGTGGATTTCTCTGTTTCTTTTTATATTTCTTAGTTTTTACTTCACATATTTTGAAGTTCAAACCTATTAGGAGCACAAACATTTGGGACTTTTATACCTTCCTGATGAATTGACCCTTTATCTCTGGTAGTATTCTTGTCTCTGAAATCCAGTTTTTCTTTTTTTTTAATAATAATTTATTTTATTTTTTCACTGTCCAAGATTCATTGTTTATGCACCACACCCAGTGTTCCATGCAGTAAGTGCCCTCTTTAATACCCATCACCAGGCTCACTCATTCACCCACCCCTCTCCCTTCCAAACCCCTCAGTTTCTTTCTCAGAGTCCAAAGTCTCTCATGCTTCGTCTCCCTCTCCAATTTACCCCAGTTTACATTTCCTTTCCTTCACCTAATGTCCTCCATGTTACTCTTTATGCTCCACAAGTAAGTGAAACCATGGGATACTTGACTTTCTCTGCTTGGCTTATTTCACTCAGCATAATCTCCTCTAGTCCAGTCCACGTTGCTACAAGAGCTGGGTATTCATCCTTTCTGATGGAGGCGTAATATTCCATTGTATATATGGACCATATCTTCTTTATTCATTCGTCTGTTCCAGCAGTACATTAAAAAGATTATCCACCATGACCAGGTGGGATTTATCCCTGGGACACAAGGGTAGTTCAACATTCTCCAATCAATCAATATGATAGAACAAATCAATAAGAAAAGAGAAAAAAGAACCACATTGTCCTCTCAATTGATGTGGAAAAAAGCATTTGACAAAATACAGCATCTGTTCCTGATTAAAACTCTTCAAAGTATAGGGATAAAGGGAACATTCATCAACTTCATAAAATCTATCTATGAAAAACCCACAGTGAATATTATTCTCAATGGGGAAAAACTACAGCTTTCCCACTGAGATCAGGAACAAGGCAAGAATGCCCACTCTTGACACTATTGTTCAACATAGTATCAGAAGTCCTAGCAACAGCAATCAGACAACAAAAAGAAATAAAAGGTATTCAAATTGGCAAAGAAGTCAAACTCTCTCTCTTTGCAGATGACATGATACTTTATATGGAAAATCCAAAAAGACTCCACCCCCAAACTACTGGAACTCTTAACAACAATTCAGTAATGCGGCAGGATACAAAATCAATGCACAGAAATCAGTTGCATTCTTATACACTAACAATGAAAATATAGAAAGAGGAATTAGAAAATTGAAATCCAGTTTTTCTGATATTAATATAGTCATTCCACCTTTCTTTGGGCTAATACTAGCATGGTATATCTTTTTCCATTTATTTAACTTTTAGCCTATATATGTCTTTATATATAAGACAGCAGCAAATAGTTGAACCTTGCTTTCTTACCCACTCTGCCTATTGATTTGAATGTTGAGACAATTTAGTTATGAATTGGGCTGGCCTAAATCTGTAATCTTGATATATATTTTCTATTTTCCTATGTTCTTTTGCTTTTTTTCCTATTTTCCTGTGAATCAGTTGGATATTTTTTATGGTTTTATCTTCTTTGCTGGCTTATTAGTCATTCTTCGTTTTGCTGTGTCAGTGGTCACTTTAGGATTTACAGTGAACACCTTTACCTTTTACAGTCTTCAAATGACATTATACCACTTAACTGTGCCATAAGAAACTTAACAACACTGAGCCCTAGTGAGCATTTGTGATACTGTCATATTTACTTCTTTGATATGTTATTATTATTGTCATTTAAACAGTCAATTGTCATATAAAGAGCTATAAATAACAGACATGTAGTTTAAATTTACCCACATAATTACCATTTCTGATGTCCATTATCTCTTTGTGTAGACAATATTTCCATCAGATATCATCTTATTGCTTTAAGTATTTCTCGTAACATTTCTTGTAGGCCCACGGATAATTCTTTCAGCTTCTGTATGTCTGGAAATGTATTTTGTCTCTATTTTTAAAAGCTATTTTCACTGACTATCGAATTATAGATTGGCAAGTTTTTTCCCCCTTTTGTTACTTCAGAAATGTTCCTCCATTGTCTCCTAGTTACATCCTTTCAAGAAGAAATTGGCTGTTTTCAAGAAGAAAACTCTTGGTTCCTCTATATGTCATACAGTTACCCTTGAACAATGTGAGGCTTAGGGGCACCAATGCCCTGTGCAGTCAAAAATCTATGTATAGCTTTTGACTCCCCAAAAACTTAACTATTAATAGCCTACTGTTGAGCAGAAGCCTTACCAATAACATAAACAGTCAATACATGCTGTGTATGTTGCATTTTCATATGCTGTATACTTACAATAAAGTAAACTAGAGAAAAGAAAACATTATTAAGAAAATCATAAGAAAATACATTTACAGTTCTGTCCTGTATTTGTCAAGAATTCATGTGTAAGTGGACCCACACACTTCAAACCCATGCTGTAAAGGGTCAACTGTATATCATTTTTCTCTACTTTTAAGATTTTCTTTTTATCACTAGTTTGAAGCAATTCATTATGTATTTTGGTCTAGTTTTCTTCATGGTTCTTGTGCTTTGGGATTCTTTGAGCTTCTTGGATTTGTGGGTTTATGGTTATAATATTTTAATATTTTTTCAGGTATTTTTTCTGTACCGCCCTCCTTTAGATATTCCAGTTACATGGTATAGGACCTATGACACCCGTCTGAAGTTCACTTGTGGTTCATTTAGGTTCTGTTCTTCCCCCTGCCCACCCCCAGTTTCTTTCTGTCTATGTTTCCTTTTGGACAGTTTCTATTGCTATGTCTTCAATTCACTAATTTTTCTTTTATGATGTCTACTCTGTTGTTATCCCATCTGATATATTTTTCATCTCTAGAAATTTGATATGAGCCTTTCTTATATATTCCATAATTTTGTTTAACGTGTTCAGTATTTCTCACTTCTCAAGTATATGAAACAGGTTATAAAACTTTTAATATCTGTGAATACCAGTTTTATAAAAATAGGCTAATTTTGATAAAATTAACATGCCATAAAACTCACTCTTCAGTGGTTGTTTTTTAATATATTCTCAGAGTAGTGCAACCTTGACAACTATCTGACTTTAGAATATTTTCATCACCTTAAAAAGAAACCCCATGCTCATCACTCCCCCATTTCAACTTCCCCCAGTCCCTGACAACCACTAATCTACTTTCTTTCTCAATGTATTTTCCTATAGTGGACATTTAACATAAAAGGAATTATACAGTATGTGGCCCTTTGTGATTTGCTTCTTTCATTTAGCATGATGTGTCCAGAGTTCATTCATGTTGTAGCATGTATCAGTACTTCATTATTGCTCAATGATATTCATTTTATGGCTATGTCATATTTTGGTTTTCCATTCATCAGTTGATGACTGTACAGATTGTTTCTACTTTTTGGCATGGACAGTGTTGCTGTACACATTCACATAAAGTTTTGTGTGGACCTTTGTTTTCAGTTCTCTTGGGTTTGTGCCTATACGTGGAATTGCTGATATATGTGGTAGCTCTATATTTAACATTTTGAGCAACTGTCAAACTAGTTTCCAAAGTGCCTGTACCAATTTACAGTGCCACCCAAAATGTATGAGGACTTCAATTTCTCTGCATCCCTGTCTTTTTTCTTGTAGCCATCCGTTAGGTGTGATGTGTTATGATATTGTGGTTTTGATTGCATTTCTTTGATGACTAATGATGTTGAGCATCTTTGCACACACTTATCGGCCATCTCTACTTCTTCAGAGTAAGGCCTATTCAGATCCTCTGCCCATTTGTATTGTTTTTAAGATTTATTTATATATTTTAGACAGAGAGAGAAAGAGAGCGTATGCAAGCATGAAGGTAAGGAGCAGAGGGAGAGGGAGAGGGAAACTCAAGCACTCTCCAAGCTGAGCATGTGGAGCCCAATGCAGGGCTTGAGCTCATCACCCTGAGATCACAACCTGAGCCAAAACCAAGAGCACTTGGACTCTGAGACTTTTAAATTTAGGGCTGTGGTCCATTGTTAATTAATTTTTGTATATGGTATAAGATAGTGGTCCAACTCATTCTTTTGTGTATGTATATCTAGTTTTCGTAGCACCATTGCTTTAATGTTTACCAATTTTATCTTTGTCATTTTGGAGTCAGTTTTAATTAATTCTTTCCCTTATTTTGGGTTGTATTTCTCTGCCTTGCATGTTTGATAACTGTTTATGGGATGCTTTACATGGTTAATTTTACCTTTTTGGATGCTGTTGAAGTTCTTGAGCTTTGTTATGAGACAGTTACGTTATTTGGAAATAGTTTGATACCTTCTGTTCTTGCTTTTACGCTTTGTTAGTTGGTTGCGAGACAGCATTTATTTAGGGCTAATGTTACCCCACTGTTGAAGCAAAACCTTTCTAAGTTCTATAGTTGATACAGCATGAATTATGAGATTTTCCTACTAGGCTGGTAGGAACAGTAACTACTCCCAGTTTGGATATTGTTTCCTCCCTTCAGGTGGTTCTTTCCCCAGCCTCTAGTGGTGGCCCACATGATAGTGCCAATTAGTGCTTAGCTGGAGCGAAGAGGAACCCTCTGCTCATCGCTGGAGCTGCCTCCCCACCCCCTCTTTAAGCAGCTCTCTTCCCTCCACTACTCTGCCCTACAAAACCAGGGCACTGACCTCCCCAGAACACCAGCTCTACCACCTTGTTTTACAGCGTGTCCAGAATTTGTTTGTATCAGCTGTGGTAAAGTGACAGGCCTGGAGAACTGCCTTTGGAACAAGAGTTTATTACCTACAGTTCCCAGGAGGAGACTGGGTAGAGGAAGGCATGAGGAAAGTACAGGGAGGCCAGGGTCCACCTTGTTTGGATGGAGAGATTAGAGACACTGATTAATTCCAGACTGCAGTAGAAAAAAATACAAGTTTTCCAAAATTTAGGTACAGCTAACCACTTGGTGAGTAAAAATAGAATTCATGCTTTCAGACTATTTAGTAAAAGGAAATTTTTAAGAGATAGTAGAGGGGCACGTGGCTGGCTCAGTCAGAAGAGTGTGCAGCTCTCAATCTTGGGGGTGTGAGTTCAAGCCCCATGCTGGGTGTAGAGATTACTAAAAAAAATAAATGAACTTTAAAATAAATAAATAGGAGAAGAAAACATCATTCATACTAAAGGGAGTAGCAAGTTGGAAATCAAAAGAAAGCAAAGCATATACAAAACAGGATGACTGGAGTCAGACCAGAGATCTCTTAAATTAATATATGTGACGCTGTCAAGTCCCTTTATTCAAGAGATATTTTCAAATCACATTTTTAAAGAGGTCTACTTATAATTTCAAGAGACATACTTAAAACAAAATGAGAAAAGATTGAAAAATAAAGGACAAATAAACCAGGCAGATGATGGCAGAAATGAAAGCAAAGTGACAATAATATGCCAATCAAAATGGAACCCAAGGCACACGGCATTTAATGAAAATTTAGACGAGTACGAGAAAGCCGCATAAATTCACATTTTAATTGTCTCTGATTCTCTTCCTTTCTCAAGTATGTGACATCTTGAAAGGGAGAGGGTCAACTTTGCTCATTATGCAATCAGTACAATGGGACTAACCCTCAAGAAAAAACTGTCAGGGAGCCTTTAAACCTATTTTAAAATAAACATTCATTTTAGTTGTAACTTTAAAAAAAAAATAAAAGGTCAGGAAAGTTTCACATTACTAACTGCATGCAGTTTCCCTGGTATACATGGTTTATCTGTAAATCATGATAGTCTGTGCTCTTTTTTTTTTTAATTTTAATTTTTTCCATAACCCAGCCACCCTATCCCTCCCCCTCCCACCCACCAGCAATCCTCAGTTTGTTTCCTGAGATTAAGAGTCTCTTGTGGTTTCTCTCCCTCCTGTGCCTTTAATCACACCCGACGACGTCACTTGCTGGGCTGGCGGACATCAGGCCATCCTGTGGCTGCTGTGTGTGGCTGTTGAGAAAGGCAGGTGAGGGGAGAACACCTTCCTTGGCCTCAGTGACCCCTCACATCAGACAGTGCTTGCTGAAAGGGAAAGGCGGAACGGGAATTAAATCCAGTTAGTTTGACATTTGTGTTCATTCTGTGTATTCTAAGTGTTTGACTCTTTTTTTTTAATGTAGCTAATGCTGCCTACCTTGGGGGCCAAGAAATGCGGAAGGTGGTGAAGAGAGACAACGAAACCATAAAGACATACTTACCTAAGGTAATCATTTTGGTGCTGCAAGGAAATGAGCAGATGGGCAGAAATACTGAGCATGATGTGCTAGAATTGGTTAAGAGTCTATCAGACCTCAAGGGTTTGTGGATTTCATACAGAGTTCTACTTCTAGTTCAAATAAGGCAGTTCTTGGAAGTTGCGTAGGAAGTAAGTAAAGCTGACTGTAGACTTCAATATATATATACTTAAATAAGGTTTACCACCGGTTTTTGTTAGATTTGTTCCTGAAATCAGTGCTTCTCTCCAGGGCCTTATCCTGAAGAGATCTCAATAAGATATATAGAATAATGAATTCTGTCAAAATGTAAATAAAACACTGAACAAGAACTAATATCACCATGACCTATTCACTCAGCCTGTCTTTCTTTATTCTCCAGTGCATTAGAATAGGAATGTTCAGCTCTTACACCAAGACCACATTTCTCTACAAGCAGGTGCGGAAAGGCAAAGATTGAAATATTTAGCATTTGGGAGTTACTGCTCCAAATGTTAGTGTCTTTTTTTTTTTTTTTTTTAGATTTTATTTATTTATTCAAAGAAAGAGAGAGAGAGCACGAGCAGGGAGAGGGAGAAGCGGATTCTCCCACTGAGCAGGGAGCGCAATGCGGGACTCAATCCCCAGACCCCAGGATCGTGACCTGAGCCCAAGGCCAATGCCCAACCGACCAAGCCACCCAGGTGTCCCCAAATGTTAGAGTCTTGCACAAATACATTTGGAAGGACCAGTCTCTGAAACTGGAGGGTACTGTGTTTGAGAAAATGTTTAAGAACCTAGAATTGGTGGCTCTGGTACTCCTGTAAAATCATTTGTCTGCTGTCCATTCTGAATCCATCACAGCTGCACTGTCTATGTAAGACAGCCATCAGTCCAGTGTGATCCTCTGCGGCTAGTCTCCAAGGAGAGGCGCTGCAGGTGTGACAGACACTGGATTTCAGAAACTTAGTACCCAGGAGAGACACATCCATATTCTTATATTGATTACATGTTGAAATGGTAATAGTTTAGACTATTGGGTTAAATAAAATAGACTATGAAAAGTAATTTCGGCACATAGGGGTGGCTCAGTCCTTAAGCATCTGCCTTCAGCTCAAGTCATAACCCTGGGGTCCTAGGATCGAATCCCACATCGGGCTCCCTGCACAGCAGGAGCCTGCTTCTCCCTGTCTCACTCCCCATGCTTGTGTTTTCTCTCTCACTGGCTCTCTCTCGCTGTCAAATAAATAAAATCTTAATTAATTAATTGATTGATTGATTGATTGATTAATTAATTAAAGTAATTTCATCCATTCTTTTATACTTTTTAATGTAGATACTAGAAAATTTTAAATTATATATGGGCTTATATATTTCTGGGGGGGTCTGCTGATCTAGAGCTTTACGGTCAGTGCTGAGCTGTGAGGTCTGCCTGGTCTGATGTAGGGAGCCCTGCCGAGGGGCCACTCGTTCCAGGGCCCAGGAACCTGCGGTCTGCAAGCCAAATCTCAGATACCCTCCCCCTGGGTTTAGAATGTCTTCATAAACTTTGAAGCATATGACGTCAGCTGGCTACGGTGTTAATTCATATTTCTAGAACCTCCCAATACAATTATCTTAAAGCAAAAAAATGTACACATTCTTTTAAAAAATGTATTTTCAGAACAATGATCTATAGGAGCATTATCCAGAGAGGACTTCTGAAAATCTGTATTTGACTTAGGGCCATAGTGGTCATTTTTTTTCTAAAATAGCATTTGGCTAGAGACTGAAATTTTGAAGCCAGAAGGAAACCCTCACTAGCTGAATAGGGGAGGTTGGGGCCTCAGAAAAACACTTTCTCCAGGGCTTTCAGCTGTTTCCAGTCATTGAAGGATGTAAAAATATAAGAAAAACAGTATTTTATTTTTCAGCTGAATTATAAGTGAATTTGTTTCAAAAATGCTTTTACATTCTCAAGGCTAGAAGTTCATAAAAGCAACTCAATTCCCAGTTAATAATAAGACTGGCAGATGCCCATTTCCAGAATTCACACTTGCAGAATGACTAGAACCATCATGTGTCAAAACCCATCTTAACCACCTGTGGAAGCCAGCTGCTGTAAAGTACTCATCATTTCTGGATTCTGTTTGTATGTTGTGCTCAGAAAAAGGTCAAAAGATGGTGCTAACTTATTCCTGTCCTAAGTTAAATCCATATGCAAGAGTAATCATTCCCAGATCGAAGTCTGCTTATGGTAACTGTGTCAGGACTATAAGTCTACTGAAACTTTTATAAGAGAAATATTGGAGTATAATGGTAGATGGCAGGCCATTTCAAGGTTATTATTAACACAGTTACAGGAATAAACTTTTCCAACTACAGAGAATAGTTTTGTTTTTTTAAGACAGCACGAAAGGTACTTGTGGAATTTGGGAAAGCGAGGCATTGTTTAGTTTAATGATGCAAAACTACCTTGTCATTCATTGATTATCCTTTGTACCAGCTTAGTTTGATCTCTCCACTAGAATAATACAGTTCCAAAACGACACGAGGTACAGAGAGACAGGAAGTTTATTGCAATTTTTTGTTTCTGTAATGAAAAAAGAGGAAACATGCTGTAATTTAATATTGGTGAAAGTTGAATCAACATATGTCCCAGTCTGCTTGAGAAAATAAGGAAACTTGAAGGGGCACCTAGTTTTAGGAAGGTGGTGGGCATTGCCTCCCAAACAATCCTCCTATGTGGTTCAGCTTAAAAACCCATTCCCAAGACTAGACACACCTCTTTTTAGATACTCTGTCCCATTTAAACCCCAAAGACAGGCAGTCAAAAACTACATACCTCTCCAGGACCATCCAATGTGAAGACTCTGTGAGCCCCACGTATTTTGTTGCAAAAAATACTTGAAGGTATCTCAGTTATTCAACAAATTTTTTAAAAGTTCTGAAAAATATGTCTTTGTGCCATGTAGTCAGGAAGCCACAAGAAAGTTAGTCTAAAAATAGTCTCTCTACTACATCATGTGGATGGCTTTAGGATTCTTTCTGATCCCCTAGAAAGTTATATCATAATCAGCAGGCTTTGGTTCTACATTCAAATTTTCTACCACTGGATTTCCATTGTCCATGTGAAGAGAACTTTTTATCTTCTTGAGGAAAGTGGGCCTTTTTGACTCTGAAAAATCTACTGGCCTGCCTGCCTTCCCTCCCTCCCTCCCAGGTCTGCAGACGTTACGCGCGATATCAGGCCGTTGAACATTTATTATCATGCTTCAATAACTGAGTAAAGTTGTTTCCCTTTCTTGGAGCAAATATACCAGACTCACAGTTCTTTCCAAAAGAGTGTACCATGACCTGTGGCATCACAGATCTGAATCCTACCTGTCCTTTAAAATTTGGCTCCATTGTCATCTCCAGGAGGCCTTCCCCAGTCTCTGCTTTTGGTTAGGTGTCCCTCCCCCAGCTTTCCTGGCTCCCTGTGTAGTTATAATATTGCATTTTTTGCCCAGTATTTAAGTGGTTAGTTTGCCCCCTCTTGTCTCCACAGGTCAGGAACTATGTTTTTTCTCATCTTGCTATCTCTAAAGACTCAGAGCCATGTATGATGCCCATGGAGTTAATAAATAAGTAAATATGTACTAGATAGATGGATGATTGGATGGATGGATGGGGAAGCCATCAAGATATAGATTCTAAGGTAGATTCTAAGGGTTTTTTGTGCTATGGGTCTCTTTGGCCCACTAATGTATGGACCCCTACTCAGAATAACATTTTTAAGTGCATAAAATAAATACATGAAATTATTACCAGAAAACACAATTATATTGAAGTATAGTTATCACAATAACTTAAAAACAAATTTGTGGTATATTGTATGTGCACCATTAACACATTAAATAATGAGATATAATAGCAGTCAAATTAATATTGTAAATTTGTAGCAATGAGCATAATTAACTTTTTAGTTATCTTCAAGTTTTCTGTGATTTGAAAATTTCCATAATTTTATAGGTTAAAAAAAAATAGGTGTTACTCATACAACTATTGTTTGTTGCCTATATTCCTAACTGAAGGAAATATAATATAGTTAGAGGTTGGCAAAAATAAAGATGTCGGGATGCCTGGGTGGCTCAGTGGGGTAAGCCTCTGCCTTCAGCTCAGGTCATGGTCTCAGAGTCCTGGGATCAAGCCCCACATCAGGCTCTCTGCTCAGCAGGAAGCCTGCTTCTCCTTCTCTCTCTGCCTACCTGTGATCTCTCTCTCTGTCAAATAAATAAATAAAATCCTTAAAAAAAATTAAAAAATAAGATGTCCTCTTTTCCCAAGCCAGTTTACATTACCCCTTCCTGACTGTCACTATGTCTACATTAACCCATGTGGACCCAGAGACGCCCAGTGAGGTAGCCCTACTCTAGAGACACCAGACAGGGTTAGGCAGCATGGTGGTGTGGCTTGGGCTCTGGCTTGAGAACAACAAACCATGAAATGCTACACTAAAAAGACAAGGTTATTTTGAGCTGTTGGGAAGTAGTGTGTGGTTTCAGCAACGGGGTAATGATCAGAGTCTGACATAGACACTTACCCATCCAAGCCTGTGCCATCCACGAACAGCCAGCCAGTAGAGAGTGACCAGTTCATATCAGTCAGCCCTAGGAATGTGGCTGGATTAACAAAGGAAAGGGATTATTGGGGGGGGGGGGTATATGAAAAATATTGGAGCAGAGGGAAATTTGAGATAGGGAGATCACTCAAAAGGCTTTTACAAGGACTGAGGCAGTGGGATGGGCGTGGAGAGGAGGTAGGATAGGGGAGAATTAGGAAGTAGAATCAGAAGCACTTGTACTGATAGGACATGAGAGAATGGAAAAGGAAGAGTCTCAGATTATGTCTCTGTATTTAGATTGGTAATAAGGTAAGCAATGTGGGAGAAGTACCAGCAAATCGTGGGAGCTGGATAAGAAAGTGGTTCATGGGGGTACTTCGTTTGAGAGACCTGTGGGACCACCAGGCAGACCCAGGTCTGGTGGGCAGCTGGACATATGGGAGTGAAGCTTAGAGTGGTGGTCCGGGTGGAATTTTGATTTGGATATAATGAGGATAGACTTGAAGCCATGAGCCTGGGTAAAAGGAAGTAGTTTTTGGAGAGAAGACATCTGAAGATTGATCCTTGGGAGCAGAGCTTAAAAGGTTGGGAGGAAGTAGAGGAGCTAATGAACTGGGCAGGAGAGGAGGGGGAGGGATGGGAACGAGAAGCAGGATAGAATAAACCCAAGAAAGAATCAGCTCTACCATCTCGCTAGCCCCCGTCCAAATTCCTTTGGGAACCCCTCGGGTATGTTCTGCTTTATGAGGGCGCCCGTCATGTCTGAGGCAAATAGATCAGCATTCCCTTGTTCTGTCATCGTTCTAAACCGTAAGGGAATGTGTGTCTCATTCACAGAAAAGTGAATTAGTGTTTGGTTTAGAAACTTGAAGTTTTCATTTAAAACGCACTTAGGAGGGAAATTCTAAACTGCCGTGACCATCTCTGGCCGAGGCGTAGGGAAACAGCTGGTGTGTGCTACTGCCAGCCCAAATCTGAACTTCACTATCAGTCGGCGGGGGCCTCAGATCCTTCCCAGTGAGAACACCCGAGGTGCAGCTCTGTGACAAAGGCGACCAGCTTGTCCAGGGACCACCTGCAGAGTGGTGCTGCCCTGCCCCAAGAGGGCCAGGCCAAAGGCCAGAGTGACAGGGTAGTTTGGGAAAGGGGCAGAATGTCCTCAGGAACCGGAACCCCTCTGCCATGGCTCTTTCTTGGCCCCCCCGAGCCCAGAGGTGCCTATTGCCTTTGGGAGCAAACCCTGTGCAGTTGTTTGTGGATTGGGGCATGCAAATCCTTCGGACATGCACACGTCCTGCGTAGCTGAGCATAGGAAGTGCTGCCTGGACCAGCTAAGCAGGACTGCCTTCCGCCACGCCTCGGTCTGAAACTGATTGTGTTAGTTCTGCCCGTTTCATTTGAAACCCATTCAGAATGTCACAATCATCCTGGAAATACATAGGTTTGTCCTTATCGCAGTCATTTGGACCTTGAGAGCTTCGTCTTAGGCACTTGTGTCTTAGGCTCCCTGCTCAGCGGGAAGCCTGCTTCTCCCTCTCTCAATCCCGCTGCTTGTGTTCCCTCTCTAGCTGTGTTTCTCTCTGTCAAATAAATAAAAAATATTTAAAAAAAAAGATTTTGGTGATATTAAATATAGAGCAAAGAGACCCTGGAATGCCCCAACCCCATTCTAGACCATAGACACTGCTCCTCTTGAGATGCCTAAGGAAGATGTTGTACGGGAACCCACGGTGGTAACGGAAAGTGCAGGAGGACTTAATCTTCCAGGACTTGGTCCAGTACCCTTGTACAGAGAATTCAGATGAGCTGGACTTGGCCATTTCTCTACGTTAGTTAAACAAGACCCTTCAGCGCATCTGCCAGTTTCCTGAGGCATATGACCAGGAAGAAACAGACAAGAGGATAAATTTGTTCCCAATTCCTCATACTCTGTAGCTGCACCAGGAAAAAACTGACAACCTCAGGTAAGCTGCGTACTCTAGGCCCGGGTAAGAAAGAGACAGAGCCGGTCACTAGCTGGCCCGCTGCCTTCCATTCTCAAGTGTGTGCTGGTCCTTTACACACAGAAAAGGGAGAGCCTCACTTTGCAAACCTGTTGATGCCATTGTTCTAGCCACTGAGAAGGATACAGTCAGTAACCCACCAGCCTTCCTCCTCTTCCTCTTCCTCTTCCTCTTCCTCTTCCTCTTCCTCTTCCTCTTCCTCTTCCTCTTCCTTTGGTGCCTTGACTCCCACTGCTCCCCAAGGTGCCTGCAGAGGGCAGAGGGCTCAGGGGTCATAAAGGATTGTGTTGTCACCTTTGTCCTCAGCCACGTTTCTTCCTCTTAGGGGACTTTAATTCTCATGTTCTTTGAATGATAATTGAGCCAATTCTGGATAAAAGGAAGAAAGGAAACAAGGTAAATTGAAAGGGAACTTCCTAAACTGTCTCCCTTTCTTTAGCAATTCTGCAAGTTCCTTAAAAAGGTTCCTCAGAAAGACCACAGTGAAATTGTAAAGCTCTGTGACTGCTGTCCCTCTGTTCCCAAGATTAATATGATTTTTAAATAATGGGAAAGAAGAGGCTTATGTTACAGAATAGGCCTCCTTTGAGGGTGGAGGGTCTGACCATCCTGTCCGGGAGGGAAAGCAGCGGCCTGCCCTGGGTTCTCTGCAAGGCAAGGATGCATGCAAGAGGGCTAGTACCCTGAGCCTCGGAAATCTGGGGGGAGGAGGGATGCAAACAGGAAAATAAAGGCAGGACAGGGAGATCCAGCTGGGAGGTAACTAGATGTGCGAGTACTAATCTGACCCCTTGGTAATGCTTTATGGCCACTGAGCCCTCTTCCCTCTGCAGGCACCTCGGGGAGCAGTAGGAATCGAGGCACCAAAGGGGTACTTGGGGTACTAATTTGACTCTGCTTTGTATCTGGTCTTTGGCATCTTTGATCATAAACCTGTCAGGTGGCAGTTATTTCTGAGAAGGAGAGGAAAAGTGGAGAAAGCAGGAATGACAATTTTTCTGACTTCTCAGAGCACAGAGGAGACAATGAGTTTCCTCCCTGAGCATCTACACCATTGCTCTGATATGGCACCATCCCTCCTCACCCTCCCCTCCCCCGTGCATGACTGCTCAGAAGTCTTTCTAAAGAAGTCACCTCGTGCGTGTGCTGGGCACCCAGGGAGCTACAGTTCTTCATGGAATGCTAATGGGGATTCCTGTGCAGCCCAGGAAAGCAAGAGACCTTCTCTCTGCTGCTGCTGGAGCCCAGGGGCTCCCACTGTGGAGCTTACCAGGAGGGGATGTGGCCGTCTCTGAAGGTGCCATCCTTCATTTTGGAAGATACTCGACTAGGAATACCCGGATGGCAGTGTGGCTGCGGATCTCATTAATAAGTAAAAGTGGTGAGAGTCACCAGCGAGCCTGTGTGAGTGGTGGCTTAACAACAGGGGCTGTGCTTCACTGTGTATTTGGTTGACGGCTGATCTTGGATCTTCCAACCAGTGTCTTTCCAATGTTTTCCCCATGATATTCTCAAGGGAATACAGCGTGTGCATGTGTGTGTGCATGTGTGTGCCTCTGTGTAAGAGAGAATGTGTACACTAATAACGCATATAAAGTATATAGGGTCTCCTGGGTGACTCGGTTGGAGCCACCAACTCCTGATTTCAGCTCAGGTCAGGATCTGGAGGTCACGGGATCCAGCCCTGTGTCAGATTCCATGCTTGGCAGGGAGTCTGTCTGAGATTCTCTCTCTCCCTCTGCCCCTCCCCCACCCCCACAAAACATAATCCTTTTTAAAAAAGTGTATAATACTTAAATATGTTCTGAACCTGATGTATCAAAAGCAGCTTATCAGAAGAAAATATATTTTCTTAAAAATTAATTTCAGGTCAAGTGGCTACTTTTTCCTCTGACCTGAACACAATTCCCATTGTGCAGGGAAGAGCCTAGACAGATGTTGCCCCCATGGGAGATCCCTTTTTCCTCACTGTCACCACCAGTAGAAGAGCAAATGCCCTTTAGAGTGTCAAGTACCTGATGTGCTTGTTTTCTAGTCCTCAGCACCCCCACAAGGTAGCTGTTCTGTCCCCACTTTACAGAGAAGGAAACAGGCACAGAGAGGCTAGGAAACTGGCCCAAGGTAACACAGCCAAGAGATGGAAGAACCAAGACTCCAAATAGAGATTTTTTTTTTCCAGTTTTATTGGGATGTAATGGACACAAAACTGTGTTAGTTTAAGGCATACAACATAATGAATTTGGTATATATGCATATTGCAAAATGATTACCACAGCAAGTTTATTTAACATAATCACCTCACGTAGTTATAAATTTAAATGCCTTGCGATGAAACTGTTTAAGGTGTACTGTCTTAGCAGCTTTTAAGTATACAATACGATACCGTTAACTCTAGTCACCACGCTGTGTATTAGGTCCCCGGGACTTATTCATCTTATAACTGGAAGTTTGTACCTTTTAACCACCTTTACCCAATCCCTTCACTCACCCACCCCCACTCCCCATCTCTGGAAACTACCAGTGTGTTGGTCTCTGTTTCTAAGAATTGTCGTTGATTTTTTTTTTTTTGGTAGATTCCACCTATAAGTGAAATCATACATTATTTGTCTTTCTCTGATTTACTTCACTTGGCAAAATGCCTTCAGGGTCCATCCATATTGTCACAAACAGCAGGATTTCCTCCTTTTTATGGCTGAAGAGTATTCCTGTGTGTATGTGTGTGTGTGTGTGTGTGTGTGTGTGTGTGTGTGCGTGCACGCACATGCATGCACGTGCCTACCAGCACATAGAGACTTCTGTGTTTTTTTCATGTTAAATATTTTAAGATATGTTGGGGCACCTGGGTTCTCAGTCAGTTGAGTGGCTGCCTTCGGCTCAGGTCGTGATCCCAGAGTCCCAGGATCAAGCCCCACATCCCACTCAGCTGGGAGTCTGCTTCTCCCTGTGGCCCTCCCCACTCTTGTGCTCTCTGTCTCTCACTCTCTGTCTCTCAAATAAAAATATTTTTTAAAAAATATCAAATGTGCTAAAAAATACATTTTAAGATATGTCACTGAAGGTGATTTTTGTTAGTCCTTAGTTAAATATATAAACTTAGGTCATAAGATGGTTTCTAGCATTTCTTTTGCTCTTAAAAATAAATCCTCTGTTAGTAATGCATAAAAGCCACCCACTCAAAACGTGTACTAAAACAAGGCTTTGTTGACTCCTTCAGGGCAGAATTCTGGTTTTCGTACATTGGGCTCCTGTAACAGTACCTCTCTCTGCCTATTGTGTTGAAGGGCCAGTTTGTAGATGCCTGTATTTTTCCCTAGTCTAGCAGCTTCTCCAGGGCAGAGCTGTTTTGCTCACTGGTGAATTTCAACCACTTAGCCAATACCAGATGGGAAATGAGGTTAGAGTCATTTTTGGTGGGACTGCTTTGAATCTGTAAGTTTCAGCAGCAGAAAGTGAGAGAAAAAACACCCACGTGAGAAAAAACAAATGTGGCTTCTGTATGGTGGCATACTGCAACAATTTGTAGAGACATTTCTGCAGGGACGTATCTCCTTAGGGGCGCCCTGAAAAGCTAAAGGAAAATACATCTGTGGGCACAGAGACTGTAGTTACCATAATCCCACCTTGACCACAGCAAACAGGCGAGGAAAAACAAAAAGCAGTCCTGAGAAGCCAAAATGTACAAAAACTGGGAAAATTAAATTTTATGTTTAATAGAGAAATGGATTACTTAACATGACAGCAATTTGGAAACACAGAATTAATTTCCATTCAGTAATATGTACTTTTTATCAACTGTCACGTGTATCAAAACGAGTGCCCAGAAGAAAAGAAGAAAGAAGCTACAGGAAATAATTTATCTTCTATCAACCCTTTGCATTTAAAAGTGCCGCTGATAACCTGAGATTTTCAGGTAACAATTCTAGTCATTTCCCGGCAGTTACCCCACCCATGACACACAGCACCCTGGAACTGCATAGACTATGAGGAACGCTGTAAATAGAGGTGTTGGGGGACACCTGGGTGGCTCAGTCGGTTAAACGTCTGCCTTTAGCTCCGGTCACGGTCCCAGGGTCCTGGGATCAAGCCCCGTGTCAGGCTCCCTTCCTGGTGGGGAGCCTGCTTCTCCTCTCCTCCCTGCTTGTGCTCTTTGTCACTCTCTCTGTCATTCTGTCTCAAATAAATAAATAAATCTCCTCCCCACCCCCCCCCAAAAAAGTGCAGGTGTTGGGGGTCTCCTACCCTTGCTGGCCACACTCAGTTTTCAAAGGCAGTTTAAGACCCTCTCCCCTGCCAGTCTTTAGGTTTTATGTTTTCATAACATGGGTCAATTCATTGTTAATTATAAAGAGTAGTAAGAAGAACTGCTTAGGAATATTGTCCCTGGATTTATTGTCCCCAGCTTTACAACTCACTAATTGTTTGAGCTTAAGCAATGTACTCTCACTAAGCCTCAGTTTCCTTTTCTATAAAATAGGGATAAAATGCCTCCCTCAGAGCGTGGTTGTGAGGACTCCTTGTGTACAGAGCACATTATTCTCAGTTTCTATCTGTTCTTTACTATGCGTTGTGATGGTAATTTGTTCTATATCGACATAATAGCAGTGCACACTCTTTGGTGTCTAGTTCTTTCTTTCGTTCTACTTCACCTGTCTACCCCCACCCCCCACTAGTACCTCTACACACCCCATCCTTTTTCGGTTTCCTGTTTAGGGTTACAGATGCAGACTCTTCTGTTCAGATCTATTGCCTGTGACTTGTAATCTATAGGGACGGGAAGTATCTCGAGCCAGTGTATATAAAGGCATTAGAATAACCATGTGTTTTACATGTAAGCCAAGATTTTCATAGAGGGCCCTTCAGTGAATATAGTCCAAAGCAGAATTACAATGAAAAAAAAAGACTTTATACCCCACCATCACTTAGAGATTTAAGAAAATCTGGCCCACTCTAAATGATTACTGATCATGGAGGGTTGAGAAATAAAATTAGATGAACACATGGGAAATCTGGAATCCTCACTATTACGCCGTCTTGAATACTTTGTGTTAAGGTTCCTAGTGCGTGCCTTGGGCAGCACATGTGCACAACTGCTTGACTATGACTTGTCTCTTGATACCCGAAGGTAGGTGTGGGGTCCCTGGAATCCCTGTTTATTATTCCTGCTCATCTGTCTGACACTTTCATACATGAGGGAAGGAATGATGTTCCCCTAGTGCTGAGGCTCCCCACGCTGGACTTTTTAGTGGAGACATTTCAAGTGGTGATTGCCCCACTGAAAAGTAAATGCTGAGTTCTCCAGAGAAAGAGTCTTTGGAACAGCAGCGGGCGCATACAGTGGTGATAGTCCTGTGCAGGTCTTTCTGGGGCCTGACCCTCCTTCTGGTAGACCCTTTCATGGTAGGGCTTTCATTGGACTTCACCACCAGCTTGGGCTGGTGTGAGAGCTCCCAGAGGGCTTTCTCGGTGTTCAGGAATCTTCCGTCAAGAGAGTGTGCTGGAGCAGAGGAACACCCCTGATGGACACAAGTCCAAGTCAGCATTTCTAGATTTTGCAGCACTGTTTCATACTCTGAGGAAGTGCAGAACCACTGGGCATGATGACTATTCCATACACTATTTCCCAGATGCAATTTAAAAGATTCTTAAGAGAAGGGGAGGGCGTGGTGTAGAGAGAACCTAAAGTTATTAGCCCTCTGGGTAGGTAATTAATGCCTGCAGGCAGCTGGTCCTCCCAGCAGTACCTCAAAGGAAAGCTGTGGCGGGGTGTTGCTGGCCCTAATAGTCACCCACTGGCTGTGCGGTTGCAGCAGGCCTGAGCTGTGGAAAGACTGACCCTCGAAGGAAGGAACCAGGCCACTGCCAAGCCCTCTGGTCTCCAGCGACAGGAAGAACTTGTTCTTCTGCTAAGAGCCATGGCAAAATGAATTTTGGCATTAGGGCCTTTGGAGTACCCCGAAATGGTTGTAGTGAGCAAAAACCAGGAAGATGAGAGGAATAAGTGAGCAGCCTAGGAGCTACAGATCCTTTGCATTCAAACTTAAAATCCTGGGTGACACCCAGAAAAATCTCTATGAATTAATTCAGAGGAAGTCTGCACCTCAGGGTTGAGCTGTTAGTAATTGACTCTCTGGACTACTACATCACACATTTTCCTCTTTAAAGTATTAACTTTCCTTTTAAATATTGGTTAAGTCATAAGGTTATTGTAATAAAGACCAGCATTTTATAAGCACAGTCTCTCTTGTCCATGTTCAGCTAGTGGATTTAGTGGCTGTTAGAGCAGAGTCAGTGGACAGTAACACATGTGCCCATCCTGTCCTCCTACCACACCTTGAATCCAGTCTCATCACAATTGTAGCCAGAATACATCTTACCCTGCAGACTTTATCATGTCACTTCATTGTGTGAAGTCCTGGGGATTTCTGGTTCCCCCACTATCTGAAAGTCAAGCATTCCTATGAAACCTTTTAGAAGTTGAAACCGCATAAAGCTAAGAAGCAGTTATCTTTAATCAATATGGTGAAAGTTTTTCGAGTGTTCCCAGACCCCAAAAATAAGCTCTCGTAGGTTTTTCTGATACCTTAGGACACATCTTGCTAGTGGGTGCACATAGTAAATCGAGGTAAAGCAGGGATGCTTGCATTCACAGTTCAAAGTTCTGGTACTTGATGTGGAATGGAGTTCTGGGGGAAGGTGCTCAGGGGAACCACACACGCACGCAGCCCCTCTACCTGCCCACTGCCAAACAAACGCTGAACGCTACTTTCACTTTCATACTTTATTCATAAAAGCAAAAATCTCTTTGGATTTCTTTCAGTTGGCGAAAACAGGTACTAACATAGGTATTTTGTAAAAGCAAAGCAGGAGAACATGGCCTTTGGAAAAGCAGGGGATACCTGTATTGCGCATGCATGTGTGTGTGCATGTGTGTGTGTGTGCGTGTTTGTGTATCATGAGCAGGTCTAGAAGCATCCAGTAAGGGTCTTAGTAACGTCTTCCCGGAGGCTGTGTCTCCATGCAGCTGCTTGCTGTCACCTGAACTGTGGGTAGATCACCAGCGCACGGAACCAGCATGCTCTCCTGCAACACAGAGCCTGTTTGTAGAAATGTTACAGACACTCTCAGGGCTCTGGTCACTTTCATCTGCGACACTGAGAAGCCTGAGTCTATCTGATTCATCTTTGGATGCATTCAACAAACCTAGCGCATCCGCCTACCACGTGGCTGCATGGAAACGGCAAAGTGTGTGATGAATGGTCACTACTCACTCAGTGACTTTGTCTCAGTAACTCATCCTTGTCCTCACCAGTCATCTCTCCAGTGCCCATACGATGTCCACAGCTTGGCTGGCACGTCCTTTTAGTGAGTCAGGGGTGATCTGTCCTCACACAGGACTCTCCCTCCCATAGGGGATGGGTTTCTTTCCATCAGATGCCTCTTAATTCACTCCCATACACCATGAAGGTCACTGCCTTAAGAGAGCCACACTCTGGAGGGAGCCGTGGGACTAGCCTACAGGGCCAGGGATGGGAGCTGTTTTCAGAGCATTAAAGGTTGCTGGTGTCATGTTTGTGTTGGAAGAGGAAATGTTTTCTAATAAAATGTTTCTGTCATCTTTTAGCTTACATTTTACTATGGAACTATAGATGCTTGGTGTCCAACGGCATACTATGAAGACATAAAGAAAGATTTTCCAGAAGGAGATATTCGACTCTGTGAGAAAAAAATCCCTCATGCTTTTATCCTCCATTTTCCCCAGGAAATGGCTGACATGGTAGCTGATTGGCTAAAGGATGATCTGTCCAAAATATAAGTACTGACCTGTGGACACATCACTGACAGCTGGTAGAGAGCAGCAGTGGCTGTGCCTTCTCTTAGTAGTTAGTAGTATCCTTAGTAGGTAAGTGTTCATTGTTAGCGTAGGACAAGGAAAGTGCTCATGGTTAGGTACTAGACAAGGAAAACAAAAAAGAACCTCTTGGCTTGTTATTGGCTCCCAGCTAGCTCCCCATACTACTAGCTGAAGTAAACACAATCGATGAAACACACCATGGGTTTAACAGCACATTTTCCAAGACTCAGGAAACAACACAGTGGTCAGTGACCTAAACAAGACGCCTTATGTTTGCGCGAGATACCCCGGTGGCAGGCTTGATTTCAGTAGGCAAAATCCTTGCAGACGAAAGGAAGTCTAAAGTTAGTTGGTTTTAATCCAGTTACCATGTAGCATAGGCTCTCCTAGAGAAAATTATGAAACACCCACTCAAAAATGTGAAAGAGATCAGTGAATGTGAAGTATAGAGTCAAATATGTGAGCATATGAGACCATGATGAGGACACACATTCCAGGAGTGGGAAGTGATGAGTCCTGGATCTCAGACACAGACCTGGATCTCCTTTCAAAACAGAAGCTGAAGATCAGCCCGGACCAACTTTGAGGTCATCAGAGTGAGGCTGGCTAGCAGCACAGCCTTCCTGTGTCCCCTTCCCCTCCCACCCGATACTGCTTTGCAGCCTGTCACCAATCACAGACAGAGCCCACATCAGGGGAGGCACTGTGTGTCTCCGCCTCTGAGAAGCTTCCCTGAAGAGTGAGACTTCCTGATCTTCCTGCATCAGACAGAGAATAAAGTTCACCAGACATTCCTTTGGGAAGGAACCCAGTGAGAGTTGGTTGACTGTGCCTCCCACCACAAGACAGCCCCGAGCCCTGTGCTGAGCCCCATCCCGCCAGGCTATGAGCTCGCCTGGCCATGAAGCTCCTCTCCAGCAGGGCCAGGATGCAGAGGCCCCAGCTGTCCCAAAGCCAGCCTGTACCTGTCTCATGGAGGTGCCCCTGCTGTGATTTTTCCAAGTGAAACTACAATGAGGACCAACTATGAGCCAAATACTACGCTAGACATTAGGGAGCGAGTTCTTGGCTATGTCATGATTCTTCTTAACAATCTTCCAGTAAGTAATTTTTGAGAGGGCATCTTTAAGTCACTGAATAGAGAATTACCACAAATGAGTTCTGCATTTCTGCCCTGGCTTTGTTAGTTGGAAAGAAATTGTTTGACTCCTGAACCCAAACAGGCCATAATGAATTATGTGAATTCACCTTCTCCAGATGCCTTGAGGTCCAGTGGAAAAGAAGTTTGTTCTCCAGCCTAGAGTAGGCTCACAGTATTTCTGCCTTCCCTCAAATGACTCAATCCTGGGACCCTAGGGGCCAGTAATTCCCACTGACAGCAGTGAGAGTTGACAATTGATCAGAAACACTTTTCTCGTAGAGGAGACCCCTCATGGTGTTATCGTTCCTTAAGAACAATAGAATGTTGTCCTTCCTTTCAAAGTCTAAAGGCCCCGTGAAAGATCAACTCTGATGTGCTGCCAATCCAGTGGTGAGTGTTGAATGAGTTGCTGTCCCTTGGCATGGCTTCTGCATCCGAGCAAATGACTTCTGGGGGTGGAGGGGAGGCAAGCCCCAGGCAAGGAGTGCTCTTGGCCCTGGAGAGAAGCCAGGAGACACACACACAGGGCTACACACACAGTCCTGATCACCCTCTGGAAATCTGATGTTAGAAGCTTAGGATTCGTGGCTCTGAAGCGCCTTGCATATAGGAAATGCTCAGTAGTACTGACTTGAAGCAATCAAGCAAGTCTGGGTGAATCACACCTACTCAAAGAATAACACCCCCCCCCCAGCTTTTCTTTCAGCATTATTTTATATTACTCTGTATTTCACAAGTCCACACGTATGACATTGTGCCTTGTTTTGGTTTGCCCAAGCTTTAAAAAAAATGATAAAAAGTAAAATGATAAAAGATATGGGCTCGTTTTCTGTTTATCATCTGATCACCAAATGAACTTTCAAAATAAATGTTTTACCAGCACTTACGACTGTCCAGCCTGATCTCTGGGTTGGGGGAGGAGGTGTAAGGCCGGCTGTCCTCCTGAGTTAGACTCAGGCCAAAGTCTGTCTTTGAAAAGCCGTTTTCTCAGTACTTCTTTTAGAGAAGGAAGAATCCGATTTTAGGAGATTGAAGTTCATTTTATTTCATTAGGAATTAAACAAAAGACTAAATATTCTCATGCGTGCAGATGAGGTGATGATAGAGGATGAGAATTCTGGAGGCCACCATATCCTCAGTGATATTTAGACAACTTTCTCTGATTTTCCATGACGCAATGTCCTCACTTATAAGGTAGGATTAAGATAGGATTAATAATAAAGCATACCTCATATTGTTGGAAGAATTAAGTGGGGTGATAAAGTTAAAACATTTAATGCAATTCTTGGCTGAGAGTATCTTCTCAATAAAGATCGGCTCTAATAATTATCATTATTAAGCATCATCATCATAAAAAAGAAAAGACTGAAATCGGTAAGCAGTGGATGAAAGTCATTTTCCAGAAGCACTTCTGCCTGTATGTCAGCCACACGGATGGTCCTTGTCAAAGATCCATCTTCAAATGGGTTTATCTAGTGCCAGGTGAAGGGTGTGAGCTGGAGGCATCCCATGCCCGGTGGATCTCAGGCTGCGCTGGGCCCGGGGACAGAGACACTATCCAGGGGAAGCTCCTGTAGCCCTCTGGCCTCCCGTCTGAGGTGGCGAGGGACCTCTCACCACCTTCTTCGCCCAACCCTTCGATAGTCAAGGACCACCAACGGCTTGATTTTTCCTCACCCTACATTATATTAAAGTTAATTCCATACTATCTTTTAAAAGATTTATTTATTTGAGAGAGAGAGCTTGTGCAAGTTGGGGAAGGGGCTGAGGGAGAGAATCTTCAGACTCCTCACTGAGGGCGGAATCCAACACAGGACTCAGTCCCACACCCTGAGATCATGACCTGAGCTCAAACTGAGAGTCAGATGCTCAACCGACTGAGCCACCCAGATGCCCCAAATTAATTCCATTAAAGGAGACCAAAAAGACATGACAACTTAATGGAACACTTGATTCTGGTTTAGATACTTTCTTAGAAAACATTGTTGGGACAGTTTGCACAACTTGATCGGGGTCTACAGATGAGCTGGGAGTAAGAGATCATTGTTAATCTTCTGACATCAGTGGTTAGACTGTGAGGAGAATGTCCTTATTTGTGCTGAAGATACACTGAACTTTCTGGTGGTGATCAGGCATCATATCATCTTACTCCAAATGGTTCCGAGAGGAAAGAAAATGTTCTTTGTACTTGCAATTTTTTGTATAACTTTGAGATGAGTTTGAAGTCACTGTGCTGTCTCCTGCATCTGTCTCTCATTGCTTCTTCCAGAAAGTATATTTCTTCTTCTAAGCAGTAAGTGGAGATCTGAGTTCAACTCCTGAATCTGTCATTTACTGGTTTTGCGATGCTCCATTGGCTTAGCCTCCCTGAGGCTCCCTGCCCCCTATCTTGTCATCCATGAAAATACTTGCTTTCATTTTGGGATGTTAGAATGTTAGATTTGAACAGGGTTTTTGTTTGCTTTCAATGGAGCTAACTGAGGTCATGCATAACAGTAGCCAGCACCCTGTCTGGCTTATGGTAGATGCTCTGTAAAATGGTACCCAAAGGAAAAGGTCAGGAGACTTTTGCCGTCTCTCCTCTTTGGCACAGCAGAGGACCCGGAGATCTCTCAGCTTCTATGGGGTTTCACCCAGCCTGCAACTTGGTTCCTGCAGTCTTAGCATTCCTGGTTCCTACTGGAGGGGAGGGGGCACTTGCTCACCTGGCTCAGCTTTCCGGCCCCAGGCAGTGCCCGCTTCCCCTGGGCAACGCAGAAGGCTGGAACACCACCTTGAGGACATGAGGGTGGATTTAGAAAAGATGCAGGAAGACAATCATTTCTTAAATAACCTGAGACATCCTCTTTGTTCCTGGCCTCCTCTTGCAGGAGAGAAGAGGACATACTTGGGCTGCTCCGTCCCATGGGAGGTGGGGTTTGCAGAGGGATCAGTGGCTGGGACTCAGTGTGTCCTGTGAACAGATCTCTCTCTCTCTCTCTCTCTCTCTCTCTGTCTCCCCCCCCCCCCCGGCCTTGAGACAAAAGCTGTCCAGCCGGAGTCCCTTCCCAAAGGCATAGAGATTCCTGCCTATGCCCCATAGACCTGCAAGTGATGGCTCTGGTCCATGGGGGTTGGGAGCCACTGTGGGACACGGATCTGGCCTCCTCTACCAGACTGAAGGTACTGGATTGCCCTATTCCAGTGAAGCGGAAACCTCCGAAGGAAAAGGGAGGCGGCTGCTCCATGTGCCAGAAAAGACAGGGAGCGTTTGGGTGTTGTGGAAAAGAGGAGAGAAGCCAGGGAGAAGCTGCTGCTCCCCCTGCACTTTCACAGGGTCTCAGTTAAGCCTTGCGGTCCCGTGAGCTATGGCTGTTCTCAGCCCAGATCTCCACAGAGGGGAGAGGTAAGTGACTGGCTCAAGATCTCACAGTTACTGGGAGGCAGTGGGAATTCAGAGGCAGCCTCTACTCACAGCCAGGGCTTCCTCCTCTTTTCACAGCACAGTGCTGCCTCCTGGAGGCAAGAGTGGACAGCCCAGCAAGAGTGGAACGCTGGACGAGCAAGTCAAGGGAAGGGCAAGTAAGGGCCAGTTTAGCAGGCCCAGGGAAGAGTAGGTAGTTGGTAACATAGGAATGGTTTTAGAGAAATGAAAGAGGACAGACCAGCTGGCCAGGGTCGGGGGGGGGGGCGTGCAGGGCGGGGTGCATCAAGCAGTGGTTGCAAGGATGAAGAGCTGCCTGCAGGAGTCACAGCAAGGTGGCAGTCCCTCATTCTGACCCTGTGCTCCCTGCTGCAGCCACCTTGGCCCTTCAGGTGCTGGCTTCAGTGGCCACACCTGTGCCCTGAAACTTTGGAGTCACCTGCTCCAGCTCAGAGAGTGCCCATGCCCCTTCCCTCCCCACCCCCAGACCGGCCCCCAAGGCCAACTGCTCCTGCCTCCTGGCACTGCTCCTCTCCTCTCCCTCCCTCCCTCCCTCTTAGCCCTCAGGGTACCCTGGCCAGGTCTCTCTTGGAGTACTTACCAGTTACTGCTGGAATTATATTTTTCCATTCTGCTCCTCCCACCCCCACTGCCAAACTCCTTCCGGCCCTTAAAAGGAGAGTCCTAGGACATGGAACTTGTGTCTTGTCATCTCTGTTTTCGGAGCTTACAGAATAGGGCCTGCCACACAGAATATTTAAGAAGTTTTACCTAAACCAATACAAGTTTCGACCATAGCTGATAGCCTCTTAAGAAACAATTCTCTCAATTGTTCCGACTCTCAGGGAATCACATCTCTGGGATTCTGCGACCCTCACGACTGAATGTGTAAATGGAAATGCGGGGTGCGCCTGCTCTTTTATCCCTTACAGCTTCCCCCAGCTGAGCCATGCCCAGCCGGCACAGTTAAATTTGGGGACATCAAATGGTGGCTTTCTGGCACTGGGGACTACTGAAAGCAAGGCCCCCGCACTTCATAGCCATTCCTGTCCCCTCCAACTGCAACTGTTCCTTCCATTCTTCCGCGGTCAGAAAGCCTCTGGAGTTGTGGTTATTATTTGTTGAGCACTAACCCCGTGCAGCACCCCAAGTGGGAATTACAGCAACAATACCCCAGGCCGGGCTCTGGGAGAGCAGAGCGTTTTCATTTTGGATTGCATTCCTCAGACATTCTGGCAAAGGGGCCTGTGCTGACCTCCCTACATTGGGACAGACTTCCTTGCTGGGTAAGTCTATGGGAAAATTCCTCTTCCCTGGGAGGGGAATGTGACCCTGTGACTGGGCGTCCATTACAGCCAGGGGTGCGGGTGCACCTGCAGGGCCTCCCTCCTCACAGAGGGACTAGAATCCCATCTCCGCAAATCCACCCTGCTCCGGCTCCACACCGCAGCTGGGCTTCCTCCTGCTGGCCACTGCCGAAAGGCTGCGCACCTGCATGCGATTAGGACTGGCAGAGGCCCATGGCCCCGCAGTCCGTGGCTGCACGCTGGTGACACGTTGCAGCGGATAAGTTCCTCCCCAGATCCCTCCTCCTTCCGCACGGGAGAGTGAGGGATTCCCAGCGGCGCAGGAGCACAACGCAGGCGCGCACGCATCCCTGGGGCGCCACCCTCCGAAGGGTAGCCGGTGGCACGTGTCCGGCTTGGCCGCTGAGCGGCGAGCAGGCGCTGAGCACGCAGTGTGGACCGGGCACACCGGGGCCCACTGGAGGGAGGACAGCCGGCAGCCGGCACCCCCGACACTAGGGATCCTTGACACTCACTCTCATCAGTGTTGGGGGGACAGGATAAAGTCTAAAAGCTACCCCTGACTTTCCGTTCTCCTCATAAACGCCCCCCTTGTCTGCTGAGTCGGTGTCCCCTCACCACAATTACACGTGGGGACCCAGAAATAGGTAAATGAAGAACTGATGCAGCGTCCTTATAAACGATCACGACAAAACTTCACACTTTTCAGGGGCAGAGTCTCAAATCTTCTACTGGAATGTACCTACCAAGTGAGTCAGTTGAAAGGTGAACACAATTTTCTTCCAAAGAAAAAGACTCCCTTATTTAATAGGAATGAAATTAAGAAGCAAAAGGGGAGCAGACTTTCTTGATCTACCTTTCACCAGAGAGAGAGAAACATGACCATGGCACTGGACTTAACCTGCAGCAGGAACAGCCCTATTCCAATGGAGGTGGGCTCCGCAGGAAGGGGGCTCCCCCTGGCCACATCCCTATCCCACAGGAGATAATTCTGGTAACAAGCCATTCCTGAGGGCAAGACCCTGTCACCTTCCCCATATGGCTGCTCTGTCACTAATTCTGTCCCAGAAGTATATAAGGAACAAATGAAATAGCTTTCTCCTTCCTGTGTTGTAGGAGTGGCTGGTCCCCCCCCCCCAAGTCAGAGAGAGGTACAGAAGGTTGCGAACTGGTGGCACAGAGCACAGATCTTTGTACTCATCTGAAGGGTCCTGAGCAAAAGCTGCAACATGCGCTGTCAGACTTTGTTGGTTTCCCTAAAATACCTACCGGCCTTGCAGAGGAGGCTGCCGCAGTCGGGCGTTGCTATGGCTGTGGATTGTGGGGGCCTCCCTGTGCAGCCTCAGAATGGGGGTGCTCAGGCTTTCTGCAGTGAGACAGATCTACAGCGTCTGCTGTGGGCGGAGCGAAACCTTTACACTCAGACTGTGTTTGCGATGACAACGCGCTCACTCGCAACACATGGCAGCGCCTGCTTCCAAAGGGAAAATGTTTCCCACCTCATGTGGCCTCTTCGCCCCCAAACCCAAGCTTGGGTAGCTTCCCGTGCAGTGGCTTCATGCAGTGCAGGCTGTGTTGTGACCCACGGAGCCTGACCAGTCATAAAGACCCAAGAGCCTGAGCTGTTTCAAGGGCAAACCGTGGGCATAAAGAGCAACAGGCCAAAGGCGACCCTGTAGCCCTGCTTCCGTGCGGTTGTCCTAACGGCCGAAGTATGGAGCGTGGAGCAGACCACCAGAGAAAGGCTGAATAACAAGGCAAAACACAGTTCTCTAAAGGCCGACCAGGAGCAGCTTTGTCAATAAAATATTTAATCAACTTATCTGTACAAAATATTAAAATGGTTAATGAAGAGCATACAAGAGCACGTCTAACAAATATATAGTGCTATATAACTGTCAAGAAAAATAGAGATCGCTGTCTTACAGTTCATTTACATTCCAGTATGTACAATCTATTTAAACTTGAGAATACATATACACAGCGGGTTTGTGCCTGGCCTTTGGGCTCCCTGCCAGCGGGCCTGGGTGTGCACAGCACTCCAAACAGCAGCTCCTGCTGTCCCCAGCCACCCCAAGGAGCAGCGGGGAGACGGCCCTGTCTCGAGCCTCCAAGCCTCGGAGCTCTGCTCTGGCCAAGCCAGAGCTGGAGGACCAACGATGAAGGACATTCTAGCTTGCATTCAATGAGTTTACAATTCTCACCACTCTCCCCATCTTTCTCCCAAGCCGAGCTGAGAAATAGTGGGTATCCTTGCAAAATGAAAGGGACTTCAGCTCCCCTGCCCCAAGAATACATTCTGTCTTCAGCTGCTGAGAGAATGTGCGGATTGAGCTGTGATGGCGTTGTCGTCACTGTGAGTTTTGCCCATTTCCTTAGAACCACAGTGCTGGCGGCAGAGCCGAGGCTGGCTAAGATGCAGGGCGCCCTCCATGTCAGACGCTGCTGCCCACACGGAGCCAGCACAGACAGAGCTGGTGCCCAAGTTCTGCAGCAACCTCTGGAGATATACATATATTTGAAGTTTTCCAGACTTTTCAGAATCCCCTATTCTCATCCGCTGAATGGCAAGTTGCAGTCAACATCTAATCCTTGTTAAAAAAAAAAAATGCATTAACTTTTCATTTGGGGCAAAATACTTCCAGCTGAAAGACCTAAAGTGACTCAGTTATGATTCTTTGTCACAGAAAACACAGAAGCTGTTTACACTACCATAAAAAAGTGGATTACAAAAAGACGAAACACCCCAAACCACCACCACCACAACAAAACTGCAGTTCCTATAAGGAAGTTTATGCTCGGTCTGTGACTTTTCCGAGGTGGAGAAGGCCAGAGGAGCTCTGTTCCTGCCTTGGAACACTCGAGGATTTCCCAGCCAGAAAATGCGTTCTTGCTTTCTCCCTGAACTTGTATCATCATTTTGTAACCAGAATGCTGAATGGCTGGCTTTCCTCGCACTCGGACAGGTCCTGACCCGGAAATATAAATTGCAAAGAAAAAGAAGCCCAGCTTACGGGCGCACCCTGCCTTCCAGCCAGCCTGTTCACCTCCAGTCCGCGCTGCTGCTGTCCCCAGCCCCCCGGGGAAGCTTTGGGATACCTAGGACGTGTGTGTCGTCTTCTGCCTCCGGCAGCCTCTGGTCACTTGGAGAGAAACATGCAGACCGGGGAAGCTTCCCCTGCACGTTATCAGACCTGCTTTGCTCACTGGCTCGGCTGAGAAGTCCAGGCGAGGGCTGCCCACGAGTGCCGTCTGCGAGAGGCCAGGCTCGTCGGGGTAGGAGGGCAGCAGGCTGTGTGCTGACACAGCAAGCCACCAAGCCCCCTCCCGCGCTGCCGCCCGGGGTGGGGGGCCTCAGGGGCCGGTTAGCCTGGGCCCCACAGATGGGTTCGTGTTCCCCTCCAGTTCAGCAGCACTCCGATGAATACGCCTTACAGGGGATCTGGTTTCTGTCAAGCACAAGCGCACCTGAGCCCCTGAAGGTTCAGATGAGGTCCTGGATTCCTGCCGCCAAGGGTCTGAGCAGGGTGTAGGCGCAGCACAAGCACCTGGGCCCTGGCTCTCTCTTGGCTCTCTCTCCTTGCAGGAGCTGGGTGCGGCTGGCCACCTCCTGGAAGAACAGGGCTACCCGCTGCAAGGTGCCGGGGATGCGGCCATCAGAAGCTTGTCTTTGTTTTTCTAAACCACTTGTTTCAGCTTCGCATCGCTGACTTAGAAAAAGGAGAGAAAGTTTCTGCACTACACCTCTTACCTCGTGGGCCTGTCTGGAATGAAGAGCTTCTAATTTCCAGGGAGGAAGGGCTTTCTAGACCAGTGTGCAAAGTGGTCCTGCCCCAAGCAACACCCCTTCGCAGAAGTCTCCATGCACACCGCAGCCCTCCTGTCATCATAGAGGGTTCCAGGGGGGACACCAGCCTCTTCCTTTGCATACGCTCACTCCCCCAGATGCTGGACAGGCCTGAGGACTGCTCCCTGGAGGTTGGCACAGGCAGGACCAAGCAGACCATCGCCCACCAGTCTGCCAGTCGGGGGGCGTGCTTGCAATTTTCAACAACTCTAAGCACAACTGGAAATGCGGACCAGCTTTTCAATGACCTCACACTGACTCCACCCTTCCCCGGGTTGCTCGGTGGAACACGCAGCTACCAGCCTGTAGTGCCCCCCAGCTCTGCCCAGTCCGGAGGCCTCTGGCCAAGTCCCAGGCTGGCTTCAAGTGCAGCCTCTGTGCCTCAGTTTCGGGGTGGGGGCAGCATCCCTGCTCTGGTGACACTGGGTGTGCACATTTCACGAGCAGAGAATATCCCCGAACCAATCATCAGAGCCCACACTGCAAACGTCAAGCCCTCAGTTGCCCACAGTGATTTATTAAGCCGACTTCCAACCCTCTTCCCACAGTCACATAGGGGTAGGTGACTCCACTTAAGGGGCGTGTGGCTTTCCTGACAAGAACAGGCTTCTCTCACCTTGAGCCCTGTGGGGATTTAACTACTTAACAGGTGAAAGTCCAGAAATGGCACAAAAGGAGGAAGAAGCTTACTCCAGCCTAAAGGCCCAGAAGGTTCTAAGCAGAAAAGACAGAGCTGTCTGAAAAATTCTAAGTAACCTCTTTTGATGCCTCCCTGTTTCTCAATGTCAAACTCTGCCACTGTTTTTCACAGAATGGTGAGAGGGAGCAGCTCTTAAGGTGTCCGGCCCTGGGTCAGTCCTCCAGCAAGCAGGACGAGACGTGAGCATGGCAGTGAGGAGGGGCTAGGGGCCCGTGGGACCTGGTGGGGCAAGCGCCCTTACACAGGCCTGCTTCCTGGTCCGGGGACTCTGGGACAGTGTCGGGTCCCTGTGGGGCTTGCTTGCTTCCACTGCCCCCACAGAGGCACCAGCAGCAGGTGGCAGCTGTCCCAGGATTTGGTCACAGAATGATCTCAGCAAGCGTGGCTCTACCCACCCTTGTGTGAGCCTGGGGTGAGTTGGAACCTGGGACGCAGGAAAGGTCATGGCTTTGGTGAGCTGCGCCCCACCCCTCAGATCTTTTGTCTCCCCTGTACCTGCTGTGACCTGGGTGGAAATCAAAGCCACATCCCTGAGGCACCAACAGGGGCCAGGAATGTAACACACACACACACACACACACACACACACACACACACACACAGAGGCAGGCAGGAGCTGTGATAGTTGTGAGAAGTGGCTCTGGGATGGGGAGGGGGCCCTCTCCAGGAACAGTCCCATCTGCCCTGCCTTTAAACTGTGTTAGTGGGGTTTTAGATCAACTAGAATCCTAGAACCATGGGACTGGAGAGCTTCTCATTTTACAGGGACAGAAATGGAAGCTCTGGGTAGGGAGGTGTTTGCCCACGACTGTCCCAGACCTCTCAGGAGGTGCCAAGTGACCATGCAGCAGACAGCAGGTGACAGCGAGGGTGGTCCCCTCCTGGGGGCACAGAAGTCCCCAGACACACCAGTGTTGCTTAGACCCACCTCAGAGGAAGCTAGTTCCCTCCCATCTCACTTCCAACATTTCCAACTCCTGGGCTCACTTGTCAGCTGCCTCCCTTCCCTTCCCAACCCAGACACCTGAGAGGACAATGCAGGTCCTTCCCTGCCAATGACAAGCGGCTGCCTTCCAGACCTTCTGTGCTCCCAGCCCATCAGACACCTGCTTGAGGCTTCCGGCCCAGGCCCGCTGAGAAGCCTCCCCAGCGACATGCTCTCAGGAGATCCGCGAGGCCCCCCATGGTGTTTGTGTCCCCAAGACAGCTGTAGCTCTGCTTCTCACCCCGTTTTCTGGAGACCAGATACAAGCAAGGCAAGAGTCTGCCTTTTTCTGTGTACAAGCTCCTCCTGGAAAGAATTCAATTTTTCTCCCTGCTTTAAGAAGAAAATCAGTCTACAGTCCCTCGTTATTTTCTGCTATGAGTTTCAATAAAATTATAAACAGGATAAATAACTTGTAGGATTTGAGTTCCATTCTGATTACATGCACAGGGTGGCCCATACTCCCTTCAGCATTGACGGCAAGATCCCCGCTCCTCCTGACACTTTCAGGAGACTGTCCGGGGAGCATTCACTGTGCTGGGTTTGCAGGATCTGACTCGACGTCACACAGTCCACAGCTTTCCTTGTCCCCATGCCACTGTGGTACTAGGCTGAAGGGGAGTCTGCACGTAAGGAAAGGACAGAGCTACAGCTGAGGCAACACAGCCTGCCACCCCTCTCCAGAGGGCAGCCCTGCTGCTTGGAAAGCCAGAATTCAACCAGGCAAGCGTCTGGGCATCAGCGGGTACAGCTGTCCGCCAGCAAAAATGTGTCCCCAAATACAGAAGCTTGCCTTCCAGCATCAGTGACTGGACTGTCTCTGGGTTTAGGAGACCCAGCACCACACTACGTGGGCCCCAACTGGCCTGCCCTGTGCTCCACAAGCCGGATGCCCACCCTATTCTGCAGCAGGAAGGAGCGGTTCACATAGACTCAACTAGAAGTCACAAGTCTACCCCAACAGAATGGAAAATTCTCGAGACTTGAGGAAGAATATTGTGATGGCCCCAGACCCAGGGAGGCTTGCCTTCACTCACGGTGCTGACACATTTTATCCCTGCTTGCCAGCAGCCAGCTCGCCCGCGGGTGGGGACCGGGGCTTCTAGCTGAGTGACTTGGCCCCACGCCCCCCTCCTAGAAGACAGCCAGTACAGGGCACTCCCAGCTGTGCCAGCAGAAGCCTTCTCCGAATCCTGGCAAAGCGACTCAGATCACGTCACACCAGCAAAGACACGTCTGCCTCTACATGTGTGTGGTGGCCCTTCTGCTCATTTCTGCAAAGTGTGACACCTCGCCATTCACTTGCTCTTAACTCTGAGATGCCAGAGGCCCAAGCAGAGTTGTTACAGGCACAGGTGGTCCCTGGGGGGCGACAGGCTTCCAGTCAGTCACCAAGGACACATGAGACCATCAGAAATTGTCACTGCCCAAGGACACCCCCACCAATGCAGCCAGGACCTCCAACTGGAAGACGCTTACTTTCTACACCACTTACAACATGTCTTGGTGGAAGGAGGTCATCAGGAAAAAAACAAAACAAAACAAAACAAAAAAACCCAGAAATTGGACATCTTTTTCCTGCCACAAAAAGCTCAAGCTAAATCAAAACAGGTCTTCTCAAAACTTTGTTTTTCCTAGTCACTAAAAAAGAATCAAAATGGTTCCTTTTCTCCAAGATATTAAATAACCTAGAATTTCTTCAAAGTGTAGCTAGTGTTTTCATTAACTCCCTTTCTAAAACTTCAAATACTACAACCTTTAATATTTTAGCGTCATTTTTTTATTCTTTGCTATGACAGAGCAATCACCGTGCAATTATTAAAAAGAGTTGAAGAAAGTGAAGCTTCTCTAGCAAAATCCATAAATGTAAGGGGACCACCATCACAGGTCACGGAAACTGGAAGGAAGTATATCATAGCTGCCGCCTTGGGAATTTTGTTTGTGTGTTTTAACCTAAAGAGACTTGCCTTTTCTCATTATTTATAGCTACTCAGATAACCACAGCATATAAATTCACATTGTAAATGTATTTTCTTTTCTTTGGGGGGAACTTTACGGGATAGAATGGACTCAGTGGGGTCCTTAAGTAAATTAGTTGTATCTAAATCTTTAGTATTCCTCTCACTTGAATGTTTAATCACTGAGAATTAAAATGTGTATGACTTATCTGGACCTTAGCATGAAAGACAAGGATGGAATGGACCCCAAAGGCGAAAGCCCAACACAGCTTTAAAGAGGAGCACCCAGAAGGGCTGCAGGGGCTTTCACAGAAGCCCTCAAAGCCCTCCACAGGTGGAATCCAAATTGTTTCTCCTCCCTCTCTCAACAACTTACACGAGGGCACAAAGGACTCCCAAGTAGAAATGAATCAAATAAAACAATGTAGGCTGGCGTGTTCTAGCTTCCCTACACAGGGACGGGCATCCTACCATCAACAAGACAAAGACTGCCTGCCCTCCCCACCTCTGCCCTCCCCCATGCACCAAGGCCCTGCCCTTCTGAAGGGGCCACAGCCAAGCTACAAATGCCCCTCCACATTGCAGAAGAGAAGGGGGGGCTTCCTCGGGCTCTGAACCACTGGGTTGTGCGGAGCTGAAATCTCACAAAAGCACTTTTGTGTAGCTTCACTTCCCGTTGCTATCACACTGCCAAAACCTACAGCAACAACACAGTGAAAGCGTGTAAAAGCCAACACAGACCTGATAGCTAAGCGCAAGCACATGTTGGCCCATTCTGAGCACACCATTTGGAGAGGGTTACGCCTACCTGGCAGACAAGGCTGAGTCTTCCGCAGAAGCCCACCCCAGGACGCCTCCCTGCCTCTTTCAAAGCCCTAAGAGGCTCCTTCCCAGCTCCGTAGCAAAACCTCCTGGCAGGTCTCTAGGAAAAGGCATAGCTGCCTGCCTTTCCCCATTCCCAGCCACTGCACTAAGTCTCCTTCTCAGTACTCCCAAGGCACCCCTACCATGCTGAGCTGCCCAGCCTAGGAGCTTCAGAACCTGACACATGTCGCCCTCCCCACAAGTTCATAGCAGTTCAGACTGGCAGTTTATAACTCTCCTCCATTTCTCTTCCCCCCCCCCAAAGAAAAACTTTTCTTTCCACATTCTAGATCATTCCCAATTGGAACTGATTTTTTTTAAAGGGCAATGCTGACCTTTGCAGAGATCTGGGTAGTTCCACCATGAATTCTTTCCGACAAATGTGCCCTTTCAAAACTGAAGGGGCACGCTAGATTTTTTAAATTAAAGAATAAACATGCCTTTTGCAGCAGTTCCTTCCCAGAGTAAATGGCCTCCATGCAACGCAAACCTTCAGAAAGGGCATGACAGCCATTCTGTCCGTCCCAGGTGCAACCCAGCCACCCAGCCACCCAGCCGGGGTTCCCCCACCACACTCAGCCACAAACAAAAAGGGATGAGATTAAACTTACTCCAGTACCTCCATTAATTCACCCATTCTGGAACCCCCAATTCCCTAACCCATTTCTGCCCGACTTAGTGCTTGTTATTGTAACATTAACACAAACACCATCCTCTCTCCAAAAGGGGGCGGTGCGTGCGACCATGCGTTTGCAAAGTACACATTCGGTAGTGTCAGAATGTCTCTCCCCAGGGCTTTGGGTGCTGCCCAAGGTCAATGTGTGCATGAGTGAACGAGTGTGTGGGTGTGAGTGTTGGTGTGTGTGAACGTGCGCTCTCCCTCCACCGTGCGGGCGAGGGGCCAGAGTCAGATGCTCACTCACGCTGGCGACAGACCCTGGCTGCAGCAGCTCTTCAGCAGGGGTCCTCGGTGGCACGGCTGCCCCCACCCTGGCCAGGACGGGCCCGCAGGCTACCTGCATCCGCACGCCTCCACCACCATGTCCTCGTACTGCTTGTAGACCACGTTGTTGGCCGCGTCGATGTAGAGGATGCTGATCGGGCTGAGGCGCGCGGGCACGCAGCAGGAGGCCGGCGCCGCGTCTGGAGCCATGGAGTTGAGCAGCGTCTGAATGATGGCGTGGTTGGTGGGCTCAAGGTGCGAGCGCAGTGGGAAGTCGCAAACGCCCTCGCAATGGTACGCCTCGTAGTCCAGCGGCGCGATGATCCAGTCGTCCCAGCCCAGCTCCTTGAAGTCCACGTGCAGCGGCCTGCGGCTACAGCGGCTCCGAACCCTTCGCCCGTGGCCCCGGCCTGCGCCCCCGCCGCTGCCCTGCGCCGCTCGAGCCCCGGCCAGCGCCGTCCGCCGCCGCCTGCGCCCGCCGATGACCGCCGTCGGCGACCCAGTGCCGGGTTCCGGGCCGGGCGGCGGCTCCGCGGCCAGCGCGGCCCCGATCGCGAGGGCCTGGGCGCGGATCTCCCGGAATAGACTTCCCTTCCTCTGCGTGCGGGAGGAAACAACGAGCAGAGCGCGCTCTTCCGCGGCCGGGCCGCCCCTGCCCCGTGAGCCAAAGCCCAGCAGCCGCAGTGCCATCGGGCCCTGCGAGGGACCGGCCACTGAGCGCAGCACGAGGCAGAAGGCACGGGTGGCGCGCGGCTCCTGGCGGTGGCGCCGCACGGCGTCTGCCACGTCGAACACCTCCCAGCGCGCTCGGGCAAGGGGTTCGGCGGCCCGCGAGTGCAGCAAGCGGGGCGCTCGGGCGGCGCCGGGGCACGTAGACAGCAGGAGCAGCGGCAGGGGAGTCGCGCCGCCAGGGCCCAGCTCCGGGGAGTCGTGGCGCAGCACGCGCAGCTCGGCTCCCACCACTTCATCGGTGTCGGGAAGGCTAGATACGTCGAACA
Source organism: Spilogale gracilis (assembly GCA_004023965.1). Classification (NCBI taxonomy): domain Eukaryota; kingdom Metazoa; phylum Chordata; class Mammalia; order Carnivora; family Mephitidae; genus Spilogale; species Spilogale gracilis. The sequence continues at coordinate 61,932 of PITA01005065.1, read as the reverse complement.
GGAAGCTTTGGCCGGTCTCGGCTGGCGATTCATCTGCAGGAGTCGGGCAGAGACAGAGAGAGCGAGGTGAGGGTGGAAAGCGAAGCCCGCACTTCCGACCGCGAGGCCTCCTAACTGCAAATAGCCCCACTGCCCGCGATGCCGGAGCCACCCCGCTGGAGGCGGCGACCGCCGCCCAGTCTCGGCCCAGCCATAAAGCTGCCAGCCTGGCGCAGAGTAGAGTCTTCGCCCTGACTATCGATTATCGGGACCCGGCTTCGGTTCATAGAGCCAAAGTTCTGCCACTGCGACAACCACGGGCATGCACTTATCGCTGAGCGTCGGGGCCAGGACCACATCCCTACACCCTATACCACTACAGTTCCGCTGCCTGACCCAGAGCCACGGTTTTGCTGGGCCTAGATCGAAAGCCAGATTTTTCGGGCGGGTGGCGGACAGAAGGCCCGGAGGACGCATCAGAAGTCCTCCGTCCCTCCCAAGGTCCGGAGGCCAGGCTGAAGTCCCGCGCTGTGCCAGGATTGCTCATCATTGCCCTGCTGAAGCCCCACGACAGCCACAAGGTCCCGGCTGTGCAAAAACGGAAAAATCTTGTCCCTTGAAAACTCTGCTTCTTGCGCTACCTCTCTTCCCCAGCCCAGCCTGGACACCGTGCCCGCCACGAACTCCCGTGCAGGCTGGGCCTTGCGTGCGAATGGTCCAGAGGGGAACGCGACAGCGGAGCAGCAGACCCTCTAGAGCATCCAGCCTCCTGGTTATGCTGAAGGGGAACTAAGGCCCACATAGGGAGGGGCCCTGCTCGGCCCAGGGGCTCCCAGCGGGGAGCGCGGCTGGTCGAGATGGGAAGCTCCTGGCTTAGCTTCTCCCCACTTTCCACTACCTCCGATGGAGGAGGAAAAGCGGGCAAAGGAGCACAAGGACCCTTCTGCCAAAGGTTTGGGGCAGCCCTGGAATGCTTCCTCGCTGCAGTGAGGGCAGTGACTCAAGGACCACTGATCCCTTCCCAGACATATTCTTTCTCTCCGTTATGACTTCTTGCTCAGCGTTTGGGGGTTTTATTTCTGGTTGTGGGCACTTTTTTTCTTTTTTGGACTGGAGGGGGAGTTGAAATTCCACCGAGCAACAGATAAGGAGCTCCCTTTGAAGAGGATCATATGGTTTTGTTTTGCCCCAAACTCGGAGAGACTATGCAGACTGCCCCCACCACTGGAGAAATGCTCATGGACCACTGCCTTGGGGCCCTCACCTCTGGAGCTCTGAAGTCTGGGCTCTGGCAGTGGCTTCTGGGGACTTCAAGTAGCCCTGCTCCAAGTTGAACCTCAGAGCGGAGAGGGAGGGAGGCTCAAAGTCCTGGGCAAGAGCACCGCCTCCCTGCCACTCCCTGCTTTTCCCCCAGGGCTCCCTGGAACACTTTTCCTGAGCCTCCCCTGCAGCATCTACCCCCTACAAGGTACTGCTTTTGCATCCTCTCCTTCCAGAGGGAGGAAGGAGGAATGCCCTCAGAGCCTTGCCAGCCAAGCAGAGCTCCACAGGAAAAGACTGAGCTCAGGCTGAGGCTAACCGTCAGCCGAACTCTAAGAGCGAGCAGCTGGTGCTTCTGCCGCTCAGAGTTCCACTGACGCATCTGTCGTGTATCCTAGGGGCCCACACAGCAGCCTCAGGGCTGGGGGCTTCCCTGGCCCTATACACCAGGACTCAGGCTTTTTAGGAGTACTCCAGTATCCAGTCCCCGGGGGCACATCAGGCCTTCAGAGAACGCCTGATAGTTCCCACTGCACTGTAGGGCCATCACCCAAAATAAAGCCGGCTGTGTGTAGGATCCTGTGTGTGTGTGCGCGCTCGTACGTGTGTGTTGGAGGAGGTGCATGATTTGGTTACTGCACCACCTCCACCTGCCTTCCCAGACTTGGGTGTGGAGTGTGTGGCCAGCAAATCCTCCCAGGCTCAGCCTGTCTGCTGCTTCCTTTCCAGCTCTATTCCCCATTCCTTTCCCTCCTGCCTTCCATGCTGGGTCTCTGGCTGGATAGAATTAAGGCCAACATTACTTGCATTTCCGCCTGAAATTAGTTAAATTTTCCCTATCTGTCTGCTTTAATGACTTCAATAGAGATTAATAAAATCCAGATGACACACAGCAACCGCCACAGTCATACCCACATCCTACCTTTGAGGACCCAGGGCAGAGGAATGTAGGGTGCTTGCTCCCCACCAGGCCTGCCATCAGGAAGGGGCTCCATCCTCTCCACATCACAGGATCGAGACCTCCACCTCTGGCTGTCCCAGGGGCCCAGATCAGGACACAGGCCCCCACAGCCTCATAGCTCCCCCCCACACAGCCTGCTGAGAGGGGACCTTCGTATACCTGGTGACGCCACCAGCCTCTCCCGGGGCCGTTGACTTCAGCCTGCCTCCTTCTCTCATTCCCCTGAGTTTCCCCCAGTTTGTGCAGCCCCCAGTAGACTAGAAGCTGCAGAGTTAGACGCACTGAAAGCCGCCGCCACCACCATCACTGCACCATCCCTCTCGGCCGGGCCCGTTGTTGCTTCGGATCCTGCCTCCTCCAGGGGACCCGCCGGCCGGCAGGGCCAGAACAATCCGGCGGAGGGACCAGCTCAGTCCTCTGGGGCCGAGCCCCAGGGACCGCCGCGCCTCTCGCCACAGTGCAGCGGATTCCGGCGCGTGGGCCTCGGCGGGGTTTCCACCACCTGAGGCTGGGACGTGAGGGGGCCGCGCCCCGAAGGGTCTGAAGCTGGGGCTCGGCTCTGGCGGTGGCCTCAGCCTAGGAGCGGACAGGATGGACGAGCGCAGTGGAGGCGTGAGTACCTTGGTTCGCCTGGTCTGCGAAGCCGGTGACTGTGTCCGCGCGGCCGTGGCGGCCAGAGCCCGAGGTGGAGGCGGCGGCTGCCCCGGCGGGAGCCCTCCCGGCCAGGTTCCGGTAAAGCGACATCATGAACTGGTGCGGCACCACCGAGCCGTTCCTGAAGCCGGAGCCCGCCGTCCGGCGCGCGGCGCGGGCTCCGGGAGCCGCGGCGGCCGGGGCAGCGGAGACACCCGCAGCCTGGGCGAGGGTCCGCCCGCCGCCGCCGCCCGCCCCCGGACTCCCGACCGGCCCTGCCCCCGCCGCTCGCAGCACGGCGGCCGCTTCGAGCCCGTCGCGGGGACGGCAGGCGCTCAGCAGCCAGAGGCACAGCGCGGCGGCCGCGCTCAGGTCCATGGGCTCCGTGGGCCAGGCGGGCGGGCGGCGCGGGCTCCGTGGCTCCGGGAAGTCCCCCGGCGCCTTTTGAACATAGTGTTTAATAATGGGGGAAGTGTGCGCAGCAAGTCGCGGCCCCCCCTCTTCTCCCACCCCACCCCCGCCCAAGGCCGGGAGCAGCGCCCCCTGCTGAACACTGCAGTGGCAGCACCGCGCCCCCCACTCCGGCCTAACCCCGAGTCGGGGACGGGAGCCTCCTCCCCGCGCCGCAGCGCCTCGCCCCCACTCTCGCCCAGCGAGTGTTGCCCTCCCGAGGCTCCCGCCACAAACCGCGGCCCCGCCTCCCTTCCCCGCGGCGGTGCGACCCCTCAGCCGCCGGCGCCCGGGCCTGACGCGCGCCCTCCGGAGGTAGGGGTTCCGAGGCATCGCGCGCACCCGCGCAGCTTCGACCCCTCTCCCCTGCGAAGTAGCAGCACCCGCCCCCTGCCCGCTCCAGTTCTCTGAGAGCCCGAGACGCCGGAGGTGGGGCCGCGGAAGGTCTCGGCCCCGCGGGTCACTGCCGGGACTTCGGGGCCAGGACGCACAGAGAGGCCACAAGGGCGTACGGAGGCCACGGGGACGCGCAGGGCAGCCACAAAGGCGCGTTTTTCGTCGCGGGTTCCAAGGTTGCCCAGCCCGCCACAGCCTCCGAAGACCCGAGCGCGCGCCGGGAGCAGGGGAGGGGCGCTGGTCGGTGCTTCCCCAGAGGGAAGTGAGGGCTAGAGGCTGCAAGGGCAGGCCGGAAAGATACACGAACGTGGACCGACAGTCGGAAAGCAGAGGTCTGGGCGGAGAACTTGCGCTTAAGCTGGAGACAAGATCTCAAAGGAGCGCAGGAATTACCGAGACAGCCCCAGGCTGATGAGGGGACTCTTGAGCGGGAGCAGCGCCCCGAATTCATTCATGCGTCGAAAGTGATGACCTTCCGCTTGCCTTCTAGGAGGGCCGGCCAACGGAAACGGGCTACCTGGTATGTTGGGGCACAGCCAGGAGCCGGCAGGGTGCACGGCCCGAGAGCCCCAGAGTGGTGCCTCTGTACCTCTCTGGCCGCGGTTATAGATGGAAGGGACGCCCAGCGGCCACGGCGGCGGCCCCCGGAGCTCACTCGGGTCGGGTAGGGAGGTGGCTGACCGATATTGATCCATTCAGCTCCAGGGCAGCCCGACGTACCCTCAGGCGGGAACATCCAGCGGACGGACGAGGTCCTGGTAGGTGGATGGAGGGACTGAGCCGGGCAGACCCTCAAAGCAGCGCAGATGCTTTATCCTTTAAATTTTTCATTTGCTACCAAACTTAAAATCTAGACAGGGTCGATGCGGTGCGTCATGGTCACTTTGAGTGGGTGACCAACGTCCACCTGATGCCCCAGGCCCCAAAGCCGAGGGAGTCCCGAGTCTCTCCGGGTTGCGTCACACTGGCCCTGGGAAGAAGTTCCGCGCAGGGAACTCCCGGGCCGACTCCAGCCCAGGCTCTGAGTTCCCCTGCACCAGGTGCGGCGTCCCGAAGGAGCTCCCCAGTCATCGCCCCGTGCGGGCCACCGCTCAGCCGCGCTCCTTATCTGGGCACTTTGGTCCACTCACCACCACCGGGGACAGCTCGTGTCGGGGCAGGAAGAGATGTCTGGCCCCGGGGCCACTCCTCCCTGACCGCAGGCCTGGGGGGGGGGCAGAGGAGAAGGAGCTGAGATTAGTGTGGGAAGGTGTGATTGGGAAGGGCAGTGGGGGGCTGGGACAGCAAGGGCTGCTTTAACCCACCCTGCTTTGGGGCTGAGGATGGAGTGCCAGCAACGAGGCCTTGGGCCCAGGTCTCCCTCTCTGGGTGGTGCTGGTACAAAGGCTGCGAAGAAACCACAGCAGGCTATCCAGAGGGTGGCCCTAGGGGCACCTGTTGGCAGCCCAGCCAGGGGTCTCTCCACCATTGCCAGTTCTGGCGCCCTGCTGTCTTTCTCAGCTCCTTCCCCCCTACAGCCACAAGTGAACAGTTTCTGGGTGTTTGTACAAATCATAATCAGCCCATTTGTACAAACACCTTGGAACCCTGGACTGAGGTCAGTAGTGCAAGTTCTAGTCCTGGCTTTGACCTCTTAACAGGAAGCACAGAATGGAAAGGTGCCTGCACAGAGGAGGCGCAGCCTGTGCCAAATAAACACGCGTCGGTTGCATATGATTCCCCTGCCCTGCGGCTGTCTTGGACTTAGGAATTAGTATCCAGGTGAACCCCTGCATTCCTGCTGCCCCACTGGGAGCAGGCCACTTAGCTTCTTTGAGACCAAATTTCTTCATCTGTAAAATGGGCCGATTCTCACCTCAGGGTGTTGGTAGTATGGCCAACATCACAGGCTGGCATGGATGAGGCTCAGTGGCCTTGCCCAGCCACGGCCTGTCCTGCACCCACATTCTGGGGCCCAAGGGTGATGATGGCCCAGAGAGGAGCAGCTCGTAGGCACCAGAAATGCTCTGGAAAGACTGCCCACCAGCCATTTGTGCTTGAGCCAGGACTTATCTGCCCTCACCTGTGTTTCCTGTCTGTGAAGTGAAGTCATCATTCATTCCTTCCTTATTTATCCATCCCTCAATTCATTCCTTCTTTCTAGTAAGTACTCACTGCCAGTAGCTTTCTGTGCGGTGCTGGTCCGGCAGTGCGCAGGACAGACACACAAGAAACTGGGGTGGGGGTGCAGAGGACACCCCAGAGCTGAGCACAGGGATGCCTGGGACCCTGTCCTTCCCCTGAAGTCGTGACAGTAACCCTTTGTCCCCTGAATGCAGGGCACCATGTCAGCTGCTCAACATAGCACACGTCACTTCATTCCCAGCACTGCTGTCTCCTGCGAGGGAGGGATGGTTAGTCCCATTTCCTAGATGAAACCTTGGCAAGTCAACTCCTTGTGCAGGGTCACCTGGTAAGGAGCAAGCCTGGAGTCACCGGCTGTTTTTGCCCCACCCTTGGCTGCCCACAGGGAAGGCAGGCTTGCGAAGGGCTATGTCTCTAATACAGTCCCCATCCCCGGTGGCCAGGCAGACTGTCCTGTCTTGCCTCTCTAGCTCTCTGGAAAATCCTTGGCAGAGAATGAATTGTCCGGTCTGGTCCAGGTGAAGACCACGGTAGTGTCACCCTGGGGACTCCTTCCTGCCGCTGCTGCCAGCTTGGAACGCACAGCCTCCGCCATGGAACACGGCCTGACATCCACCCACCCACCCACCCCCGCCCTGGCCTGCCTACAGCTCCAGAAGCCGCAGAGCTCAGAGCAGCGCGGGCTCCCAGGAGCTCGTGCTCCAGCTGCTCAGCTTACATGATGTCACCTGCTGGCCCAGCGGGTCAGGCCCCCACACCCGGGCCCTGACTTGATCCTTGTCTCTGGCTACCCTGGGCCCAGACTAACTACCTGTCTGCAGTGCAGAGAGAGAGAGAAATGTGAGACCAGGAGTTTCTAGTGCCCTGGTCCCAGCTCTCCCTCCCCGTGAAGCAGTCCCCCAGTCCCAGCTCTCCATCCCCATGAAGCTGATGCCTCTGGTGAGCAGGCGGCCCTGGGCGGGCACGCAATGCCAGGCTAGCCCAGACGTGCTTGGGGTCTCCTCTGATGGGATGCAGGGAGCCGTCCGGAAGTGGGCCAGGCAGGAGGGAACTAGCACTTGCTGCCCGGAGACCCGGAAGTCGTGTTCTTCATGTTACTTTGGAAGGGAGTTTCCTCTCATCCTCTGTGTTGCCCCAGAAGTCACTGGGAAGCCAAGGATGAGGCCCTGAGGCCCGTGCAGTCAGTTCCAGGAGGGCTGCAGAAAACTGGGGACACTTCTCACTTCTGCTCTTTGTCAATGTGCTGACTGCTCCCCAACCCTCACCCCCAAATTCCAGACTCCAGCTGTCTCCACCTTAGAGAGAGGAAGTGAGACTGGCTGCAAGGGGGGAGGAGAGGGGTCAAAGCAGCCTGGTGGGGGGGCTGTTCACTGACCGGGGTGGGCAGTAAGGGTCCCCACCTTCTCGCCTCCAGACCCTTCCTGTGGAGAGCACTTTACTGCTCCTCTGTTCCTCTCAGAAGCTGTCTGCTTTCTCAGAGCACCAGTGTTCGGGTTCAGATCACAGGATCCCAGAACCCAAAGGAAACATTTTGTGTTATTTGGGCCAACGTTCCACACCATACCAGAGTCATAACAAATTGCCCACCCAAGCTGTGCTTGCGGACCTGTAGAGATGGGTGGCCCCCTGTCCCATGCAGCCTTCTGAGAGCTGTGAATGTGAGCAAGTTTTCACACTGCACCTGTGATGGCCACCACATCTCTCAAAGGCATTACTGACAGGAGGTCACATGTCATCTGGGGCACCGGCCTGGCGCACTGGGTTGATGCCCTATAGGAAGTTACATGTGACCCGCCACCAAGGCAGGGGTTAGGCGCCCACACCGCCACCGCCCGCCCACCCCTGCTCAGTCAGAAATCTGAATATGGCTTCGGACTCCCTCACAACGGAACTGCTAATAGCAGATTATGGACCAGGAGTTTGCTGATAACATGAACAGTCAGTTTTTGTTATCGTACACCTTTTGTGTATTATATGTCTTATGTATTGTAGTCTCACAATAAACTAGAAAAGCAAATGTTATTGAGAAAATCATAAGGGAGAGAAAACACATTTACAACACTGTCCTGTGTTTATCGAAATAAATCCAGTAAAAGTGGACCATGCAGTTCAAACCCCTGTGGCTCAAGGGTCAGGGGCTAGCCTGGATTCTGCCAGCTAGAGCCGCCTCGTGGTGACCTTCAAGCACCAGGAATTGCCCGCTCAGCCTCAAACAAGTGTCTCGTGCCCCAGCAGACACCGGGCCTCCCTGTCTGATGACAGGAGCACAGGAGGTCCCTCAGCCTGCTCCACGGCTTATGCTGTCCACAGAGAAGCCAAGTCTCTGGGAAGGGAAGCCATCAGCGTGCTGTTCTTTGGCCTTGAACCGCCCGGGATGGCAGGTCCTTTGCTGTCCGTGAAGCTCAGCTGGTCGCATCCCAGCAGTGCCTCGCCACCCTGTAGATGAGGTAGATGAGGGCTCAACCTCTACCCTGTCCACAGCAGCCAAGCAGTGTTCCGGAAGCATTCTGGGTCCCTGCAGCCAAGCATAGTTTGGGAGATAAAACAGATGCCCCCTGGCTATGACTGCTTGATGCTCCTGAGAATCTGGAGACCAGAATCCAAAACCAGCCCCCCTACCCTTGCAAGTTCCTCAGCCCTTCCTGGCAAATGTACAGTGAGGGTGACCATCACAAGGCCACCGTGGGACCTGCTGTGAGAGGCAGAGAGCATGTGAGGGTTGGGCCCACTGCCAAGGCCCCAGCCAGGAGCCCTCCTCAGTCTGCACCTACCATGGCCTCTGACCTTTGCAACTTAGAGCCGGAGAGAGGGCTTGTGAGGAGGCAGAGCCTGGTTCTCCCCCTGAGGACAGTCTCCCTGGGAGGGTGTGAAGGGAAGTGAGTACGGCCCACAGAGGGAGCCACTATCATTGCATTCCGGACTTCTGGTCTCAGCGGCACTCCTCTCCTCCAGAAAGAACCAGGCTGGGACTGCCTGAGCTGCAGGTGTGGGAAGATTCTATAAGGCTCTGGCTCAGCCCCTGGTCTGATGCCCCCGCCCAGTCTTCCTCAGGCTCCCAGGAATTTCCCATCCTCAACTCGGGGCTGCCTCTCCCCAGGTTACCCGGCAACAGCTCTGGCATCCACACCAGGTAGGCAGAAGCCTGGCCCTGGGACCACCTGCTCGACCTGGGCCCCGGGCTGCTGAGTGGAGGAGGGGAAGTGACAGAGAAAAGGGGGTGAGTGGCTTCTTTCCTGGAAGTTCTGCAAGAGCCCTCTCAGAGCCCTTCCTTCCCCTTGGGACAAGTAGTGAAGAGCTGGTGGACACTGCCATCTGCTGGTCACTGGTTGTGACAGCATCACAGTGTGGCGGGACTCCCGCCTACTCAGATTTACAAAGACCAGGACCGCCCTGCCAGTCTGGGGAAAGACTCGAGAGCCCTTGTACACCGGGTTGCCTGCGGTTGAACCAGGTTACCTGGAAAACTGTAAGGTATCCTGGGACATGAGGGGACAAGCACCGCAGGCTTCCACTGAGGTCAGGAAAGAAACTACAGTACCGGGGCATGATAAAGACCTGCCTTCCCAAACACCTTCCAATGCATTTGTGACCTTAGCTAAGTTAATGAACCTGCAGCCCTCCATCTCGTCATCCTTAAATGGAGGTAGGGATTTCTACCTGTCAGGATGTGCCAAAGTGTAAAGCACATAAAGTCAGCAAAGTCCTTACCACAGTGCCTTGCTCAATAAATGGTAGCTTTTATTGCTTTCGGGGCCAGTGTCAGTTTCACGGTTGGAAGGTTAATTAATCTAACCTGTGCATCCACTGTCCTCTGTATGGCCACTGTCTCTGAGACATTTCCCTTCTGTCATCTTGCTATCTTGTGACTATCAATAGTCTGAATGTTCTGGAGATCTTTTTAGAGACCTTTGTAGACACCTAAGATTTAAAAATAAATAAATAAACACCTTTTGGAATAAAAAACATGTACTCTTAGAATATTCAATGATTTAGAATGTTTGGTCCTTTAATCTTGGTCAAATAGGAGCCCAGGGTTTCTGTTCTAGACCCACAATGAATTGGGGACCATACTGTCTTTATCTGGGAAGATGGGGGCTGGCATGGGTCGGGAGCAGAATTGGAGGAGCCAGTTGTGTCCCCCAATCTGGGATGTGAGAACTTGTAGCTGCCCCCCGAGGATGAGGACGTTGGGACCAAAACGTGTCCTGATTCCCACAGCAGAGTGTCCAGGGGGGCTGACTTGGGGACCCAGTGTCATCAGGTTGGGTGGCCTCTCTCAGGTCTTCTGGCCTCATGTGGCAAGGGCATCTGTGAGCTCTGTCTACAAGAGACAGTCTCGGAGGCTGCCCTGAAGAGGAAGAAGCTGACTACAAAACTGGGAACTTGGCCCCGAGGCCAGGACCACCTCCATTGTTCCCCACTTTCCTAGATAGCTGATCTCCCTTGAAGGGAATACCCTACCTGAGGACAACATCCCAGCTGGGTTCTGTCTTCCCAGACTTCCTTCCTCAGTTGGATAAAGAGTTGGAGGACTCTAGTTAAAATGCTTATTCTGATCACTGGGACACAAATCTGAGAGAGTTAGGAAAACACTGGATGACAGAATCAAAATCCCAAAGCCACCAGCAAATAACAGCAAATGAAAAGAACAGTGAGATGCCTGTTTTTTTCTTTCCTTCTCTGGTTAGTAAAACCACAGAAGATAAAACTTGTCATTGGTGAGCAGTGGACAAGTGGGTAGATCTTGGCAGGAATGTAAGTTCATAGATTTTCCTAAGAGCACATGACAGCATCAGCATCTGAAGGAAGAAAATATTTTGACTCAGCACTCTTGTAGGAATTTAAGTTGTTATGGGTACACCCACACAAGTAAAGATAAATATACAAGCATTTTTAAAACTGAGGAAATCATGACAACTGGAAATTACCAAAATGGCTTTTAATAGGGTTATAATAAAATAAATTAGGATACACCCTCCCAGGGATTGCTCTTCCTCTGTTATAAGACTGAGTCAGATTCCGGAGTGTGGCATGGAAAGATGACTGCAATATATGAAACTGAAATGCCAGGTGGACGGGATAGAAGAAGAGGGAGGAGGCTCCGTCCACACCAGAGGTTCAGACTGCATTGATGGATGTGTGTCTATTGGTCACTGTCCCACCCACTCTCTGTACCCCAGCCCTCTTCTGTCCTCAGGGATCTCTCTCACTTCTTTCTCCTCCATCTAAAAATAGAAGCACATTGTTCACATCATAAAATAATAAATCCGCCTCAGAGATGTTCTGGGTATAAAGGGATTATTAGATATCAGTAATAAAGTGATTCCTGAGTAGCACTCGAAGCTCAATTGACAGATCAGACAACAAAATAGTCCAGATCACAATGTTTGCAAATAATAGTGCTTGTGAGTATTTAGAATACAATGTGGTGACAATTCTGGTGGAAAAAAGGACAAATTGTTCCAAAAAAAACTTACCAATAAATGGTACTGGATACTTGACTAAGTATGTAGGTGAAAAAATGACCCTTATGACATAAACCAAAATGAATTCTTGGTGAATCAAAGAATTGGTTGCAGAAAATGTATTTGGAGAAAATCTGTGACTACTCATACAGTCTGGGGTAAGGAATACTTCTCTATGTATCATTTCATTGCAAAAACCAAGAGGAATGTCCAGGGTTGGAAATACATAAAAATCTTAAAACCTGCATGTAAAAAATTCATAAAACAGAACTGACCCGAGGAAAATGATCCAACTCAACATCTCCAATCACAGGAGACCCTGCCATCACGCACCCCCAGATTGATCACTTGCATCGAACCATGAGAAATCACTAGACGAACACCAGCCTGCAGAATTGGCGTGGACCCCCGCAAGGAGATCAGCGTCACAGAAGACAGAAGAGCCTGGGAGCCACAGAATGAAGGAGACTAAATGCACACGACAAGTGAATACGATGCACGACCCTCAGTTTGATTCTGGATTGGGAGGAGAGGGGAGCAGTTGTAAAGAAAAGCCATTATTGGGACAAGTGGGCACATTGGAATATGACCGAATGTCAGGTAAGAGTAATATGTCCGTGCCCCATTTCCTGAGTATGACCACTGCATCTTGGTTAGGCAGGACAAGGCTCCACTCTGTGCTTCTAAGAAAGTGCACCATAAAGGATTTAGAGCAAAGCGTCTTGGCATCTTCGAGGAAGGCTTCAGTGTTTCAGGGAAGCAGCAGAGAGAGAAAGGACAAGGCAAGTGGCAGTGTGAACACCTGTGCATCTCTTCAGCTGGGACAGCCTCACTCCCCTCTTCCTCTCCAGGGCTGAAGGACTTACCCGCCCACTGCTGGGAGGATCGAGTCTCTGCTCAGTCCTCCCTGGAACTTGTGGTGACTGTAGACAGCTGGATGCTTCACCCCTAGGCCCCTCATGGCCCACAACCGGCATCTGGTCTGCTTGGGGTCCCGCTACTTCCTCTCAAATCAGGAGGACTGGGGAGGGTCCTCCGAGCTCCTCCTGCCCCCAGGTTGGGCCTCTACTGTGACCCTGGCACTCAGTCCCCTCCGGCCAGCCCTGCTTCCTCCCCTAGGCATCTGCAGGTTCCACCTCAAAAACCCAGCCCTCGAAAACCCAGCGGGAGCCCAAGTGAAGGTTGCACACGTGGGGTAAGAACGGGTCAACTTCTCTGTGAGTTTGAAACTTCCTCAAAATAAAAACTTAAGGGGAAAAAATAAGTTAAAGACAAATGGATAATATGTATCAGAAAAGGTTAGGATCTTTCACTTATAAAGCATTCTTTTTTTTTTTTAAAGATTTTATGTATTTATTTGACAGAGAGAGAGAGACAGTGAGAGAGGGAACACAAGTAGGGGGAGTGGGAGAGGGAGAAGCAGACTCTCCGCTGAACAGGGAGCCCGATGCGGGCCCGACCCCAGGACCCCAGGACCAGGATTCTGTGAGTCCACTGACTTCGTATTTAAGATAAATGCCAACTCTTGCACGTGGCACATAAGGCCCCCCAAGGGCAGGTCCCATGTGGCACCTGCAACCTCCTGACCCCAGCCCCCTCCACACCCTCTCCTCCCTAGCCCCAGGACACTGCGCTGCCTGGAGGCACGCTGGCTTTGCACTGCTGCCTAGGACACACTTTACATATTCTCTCCCTCCTCCTCCTCCTCCTCAAGCACCCCTACCCCCTACTGAACAGTTTTTAGTACCAGCCCTATATAAGTGCTTTATCGCTATACCCACAAGGAAGCCGAAAACCCCACTTAAGAGTGGTCTAAGCACTTGTGCAAGAAGTCTTGATACATCTCAAGAAAGAGTCTAGGGCTTGTACAATAGTTCACAAGCTATCAGGTCCCCCAGGCTCTTCCATCCTTAATGGGTAGGCCCCAGATTCATGCTTCTGCTACACAGCCCAAGATGGCTGCTGCCTCTCCAGCATCACATCTCCTTTCCAGGCAGAAAACAGGGAAGAAACAAGTTTTCTCCTAGCAAGGTAAATCACCCTCAGGAACTTCTAGATATGTGGCCAGAAATTGTCACATGCGCCCTCCTAACTGCGAGGGAGGCTGGGAGTAAGAGTGTTTCACCTTCCCAGCCTCCAGGGCAGTAAAAGTTAAAGAGGAAGGGGGTTGTGAATGGCTTTGGGGTAGCTAATCCACAGTGCTTACCATACATTTCCTCTCATCCCAGCATATTTAATCTCCAGCAATGCTGTGAATTAAAGGTTGCTATTATGTGCATGTTACCAGTAAGAAAACTCGAAGCTCAGAGACAACATTCATGCTTTCCATGACCCAGGTCTGGCACCACCTCCTCCCAGAAGAGTTCCTTGCATGCCCCAACCCCAGGAGGAGTTAGCGGGATGCCCTTCCCTGTGCAACTGGGGCCTGCATCCGTGTTGACATCTCCAGCTACTCCTGAGTGATGTGTGAACCCCACCAAGGAAGCCTGGCTCAGAGCCTGGCCAGGTCACAGACCCAGAGCTGTGGCTGGGGAGCATGTGCTGAGTGACTGGGGAGGTAGGGGCCCTGCTTCACTCGGGAGGCCTAGACCCCTAGAGTACTAAACCTCCACTGTGGAGGACAGAGACAAATAAGCAGATCCCCAGAAGACCCACCTCACCAGAAAGAAGGGCAATGTTAGTGCGTGATGCGGCCAGAGTTCAGATCCAACTCTCTGTGGGCTGCAGACTGCACCACCCCTGGGGCCCAGGGACTTCCCTGATGCCTGGAGCATTCCTCCAGGGCAGTGCAAAGGGAAATTATAAGATCCTCGGCAATGTGGTTTGCATTATTACTGCAGCTTCAGCCACGGAAGGGGCTCCCTGAGTCAGGCAGGAAGCAGAAAATATCAGATTTAGCTCCCACATTCCGTGCATTGTATACAATTATCCGCTGGAGCCACACAGGGGCAAGCAAGACCCACAGAGACAGAAGGTGGGATTGCTCTCAGGGACCGGTTGCTCTATCATGGGGAGCCAGTCGTGTTTCTGGCAGACACCAGGAACCCCAAGGGCCCCAGCGCTGTGCACTCAGGAATCCTGGGGCCAGGGGTGAGTTTCACTTGCCCGCAAGGTATGGGTGACCACAACCCTGCACCTGTGCTCCGGATATAAGTGTTTCCCTAAATCCTCCTGGGCTGTCTCCCCAGGCTCAATGAGGGCTCAGCCCCAGGCGGCTTCAGCAGCTTCCAGTCCAGGACCCTGGCATGAGGGGCTCTAGCCCCAGGGGGCTGAGTGCCCTCTTCACTGGGTAGCTTGAGCCTCCATAGGCCCCGCAACAGAGGCCCAGTTCAGTAGATATTATTGAATGAATGAAGGAGTCAATGCATGAATATTGGAAAAGGCTGTAGGAGAAAGCAGGGAGCAGTCTTGTGACTCGTTCTCCGGGAAGATGCAGTGGAGCAGAAGCCTCGCCTCCTTTTCCCAGAGGGCAGAGGGCAGCGTGGGATGGGGGTTGTCATTAGGAAGGACGCGGGGCACCTGGAGAGGGGGGTCTGCACACGGAGAAGGAGGGAGAGTGTTAGCAGCTCTGTGAGAGGAAATTTTAGGGTGACAAAGATTGTCTCCTTGTCCAAACTTTTGGCTTCTCTGATCCCTCTTCTCCAGTCAGCCAGGACCTTGACTCCACTCTCCCCTAGCAGTCTGCATGGATGGCCCAATCTTAGCAAGAACTGCTCACCCTCCCGTGGGCCCCTGGGGGAATCTCATCGCCCTCCACATCTGATCCAGTTCTCCATCTCCACCTATGACATCTAAGCCTGGTCTGCCTTCGGCAAGAATCCTGCTAGGTGGGTTGAGCAAGAACCACCTCCTCTTGCTGTCTCCCCCAGAGCTTGGCCACCGGATCCCCACGTGCCCTGGCCCTACAGAGCTGGGCCTGAGCCCCCACTGTGATAGTCCAGAGCCCGTTGTAGTCGTCTCCGGAAGTCTTCCGTGGGGCCTTAACAAGGGTCCGAACAGTATCTCTTTAGCAGGGGAGAGGGAAGAAGCTTTAAGAAGCCTTTGTGGAGCAGGCCCTGTTGGCCTCTCTCGGGAGAGCCACTGGAAGGCCTCTGGAGCGGTCAGCCGCCGCTTCTTTCGACAACGCCCGCAAACCCGTCTAATTGATCTTGTTTGCTGGGTTATTGGTTACCTCATTCGACCCTCCTCTGAGCATTCCCTGGGCCATGACCACTGGCTGCCTTGTTTCCCAACACTGTCCCCAAGGCAGGGGAGCCAAGTAATTTACCGTCTGACCCGGGGCACTCTGGCACTCTTCTAAGAGCAACGCGGGCGCTGTCCCAGCCAGGACAACTGGCGCAAACCAGGCCTTGCAGTTTCGAGCAAGCCACGGCGGTTGATCCTTGAGTGCCCCCTGGCCGCGGGGTTGGCCCTGGGTCCTGGCCTGGGCATGGGGGCGGGGCGAGGGGCAGGGGGCGGGGCCGCCGCGCGGGGCAGTCGCGGTCAGTGCCCCAAGTTCCAGAAAGGCCGCAATTTCCCGGCGGCCGTTGGCCGAGCTCGATGGCCACCAGGGGGCGGGCGGGGGCCGGGGCCGGGGCCGGGGCGGGCCGAGAGCGCGGGGCGGGGACTCGGCGTCGCCGGCGCCCGCGGGTCCCGTGACCGTGCGCCCCGCCCGGAGCCGCCGCGGTCATGCAGTCGCCGGCGGTGCTCGTCACCTCCAGGTGAGCCAGACCCCCGTGCCCGGCGCCGCGTCTCGGGCCGCCTCGACTCCGGGTGCGCACGAACGAGCCGGATGCGCCCCAATCGGCGGAGCAGGCGGAGGCGTCCGGCCCCATGGGCCCGCGGCCCGGCCTCGCCAGGCCCCGGCGGGTTGTCTGGGACCGAACTCTCCCCCACCGGACTGCAGGAGACGCGGGCGCACTGAGTGCCCCCGTTTTACAGATGGGGAAAACTGAGGCCCTTAAAAGGGTAACGAATTCGCCCCGAACCCAGGGGAAGGCCGGGATTGGCTGGTCCCGGAGGCGCGCGGAGAGGAGGGTCTCCTCTCTCTTCTGCGGACCTGTGTTCATCTCTTTTTAGCCCGAACGTACAGTTTATGACTCCTTTCAGTGCTCACTGTGTGCCAGGCCCCGTGCAGGGCACTGGGGATGGGGGTAAATCAGAAAAGGCCCGGCTCTGCTGGGGACACGGAATGAACACAGACCCTTGGCGGCCAGAAGCTGGGAGGGGGGCAGTAGGTTCAGGTTGCCACGGGAGCACAGTGCAAGGGCGGAACTCGGGCTTCTAGGAGGCGGTGAATGAGGCCACGTCCCTCAGGAAGAGTAGGAGTTAACCAGGTGAATGGGAGAGAGGCGGTGGCAGCTGCTCAAGGAAGTAGCTCAGAAGTGCAGGTTAAGGCAGGGGCCTGGGAGGCAGAAGGTGCCTTGGGGCCCACCCTGACCCAGACCTGGGGGACCCATGCAAGGTGGATCTCGGGAAGGAGGCACGGTGCTTTGACTCTTGTAGAGTGACTCACTTAAAGTATTTCCATAGACACCGCTGTCCTTGCTCCTACCCAGAATCTTGATCTAAGAGGCCAGTTTGTTGCATAAATGAATGTATTTATTTCCCAGCCCAATTGTTCTTTTTCCAGCTGTAATCTGAACTCCCCTGAGACTTCAGTTCTAGAAAAATGTGATTCTGTAAGTAAACCCTGATGCTGGAACCTGCTTGGTGTCCCCTGCATGACGCAGTGAGGTCACAGGCTGTGTCTTCATTGGCACAAGAGGTGTACCTGGTGTTCCCTAAGTCACCTCTCCCTGAGCCCATTTCATTCTCTGCAAAAAAGGAGGTTTATGAATCATGCTGGCGGCAGACAGCCCTCTCAGCCCCGTGGAGGGGGGTATGACTTCAGTGTCTGGTGCTTGGGAAGGGAGTGGGGGCCTGCTCACGGTCATGGGTGCCCAGCAGGTGGTGCTCACTCCTTGCAGGCACAGGCAAACCCAAGCCGCTGCCCACAGGGAGGTCCCAGTGCTTGAGACCAGCTACAGAGCCGGCCCCCAGCTCAGCTTTCCAGCGCAGCCCCCCACCACTCATCGCCGCGTGCGCTCACACCTGCGTTCGTCCAGCAGCTACTGACCCAGTGCCCGCTCTGTGCCAAAGCCTGGTGCAGATTATAGGGTACAGCAGTGAACCAAAGGAAGCCCATCTCGCAGAGCTTCAGTGGGGACGGCTAGGCAGTAGGTAAATAGATGATGTGTCAGAGATGATAAATGGTAAGAAGGAAAATTAAATAGGAGGGGAAAAGAGATAGGAGTGAATGATGTTTTGTCCAGGAGTGTTGTTCTGATAGAGTGGCAGTTGGGCAGATCCTGACAAGCTCCCCGAGGGAGAGAGCCATGAGGGTGTCTTGCACAAGCAGAGAGGACAGCAGAGCCAATGGCCTGGGGCAGGGCACCAGCAAGGAGGACAGCGTGGCTGGAGTGGAGTGGGCCTGGGGAGCATTGGCTGAGGCAGTGAAGAACTGTGGGTTTGGGAGTGGGGGACAGGGACAGTGCAGGGGTGGAGGGAGAGAGAAGGGAGGGGGAAGACTCGCAGAAGCGTGCCGTAAGAGATGGCTTCAGGTAGGAGCCAACCAGTGTATCCCCAGAGGTAGGGGAGGCGCATGCAGGCCAGTTGTGAGGGGGAAGCTCAGGGGTTTCTCCGATTGCTGCCATTCTCGGTGAAATAAGAAACGGGGCTGTCAGGGGAGAATAGCACTTGGGGAGTTTGTTTGTTGAGCGAGGCGGCTCAGACCCCATTTCTTGCTGCCCAGCGGATGGCCCCAGGGCAGCAGAATAACATCAGCATCATTGGGGAGCTGGCTGGAAATGCAGATTCTCAGGCCGCATCCCTGACCTGCCGAGTCCAGATCTGCACCTTGACAGCTTCCTCAGATGCACACCGAGGTTCAAGAAGCATGGCCTAAGGCATACCTGGCCGAACTATGCCCGTGAGCCAAATCACGCCCACCTCTTGCTTTTGTACATAAAGTTGATGTATGGTCTTGGCTGCTGTCATGCCGCATGGCTGAGTTAAGTAGTTGTGACAGAGGTCACAGGTCCTGCAAAGCCTAAAATGCTTATTGTCTGGCCTTTTATGGCAAAAGTTTGCCTGGGGCCCTGGAGCGTGGGAGAGTGAGTCAGGCTCGGGTACATTGGTTACCTGGAGGAGTTGTCAACATCAAGCTAGTGGGTTCCCCCCCAGGGCTTCGGATGCAGTAGCCTGGGTTTCCAGGTGACGCCGATGTGGCGGGGACCACACTTGGAGAAGCCCAGTTCTAGACCGAGGGAGGGGTGCCAGGCCCAGGCTGCAGCTTGCAGGTTGTGGCTGTGAATTCCAGGTGGGACCAGGTAGCATGTCCCAATGTTTGTTCCCTTCCCAGGCAGCTGCTGGGCATCCGTACAGAGGAGGCAGAGAACTGGAGAATTCCAGCGGTCGCATCTCAGGGCCTCCCAGCTGAGCAGGTGTAACTGGAACAGGAAGGACAGTGGAAGGTAGCAGGCTCATGGGCTGAAGGTCCCGATGTGGTCTGATGCGGGGCACTAAGAGGGACAGCGTGAGCCCAGGAGGTGCCTGCCAGCGGGAGGTGAGGGGCTCCTGCTCACCTGCTTTTCTGGGCCACCCCCACCGCCCGCACGTCTGCCCACCTGTGCTTCATTGCCATTGTGATCCTAATTCCTGCCTCCAGCCTGGAAGAGGCAGCAGCCTGGGTGTGAACAGCTGCCTCCAGCTCGGACCTACAGAGACCCGAGTACATGATGGCCTTGTGCCTCGTTCCCTGTAGGACTGCGAGAGCAGGAGTGACCCAGTGAGGTCCTGAGAGCCCTTAACAGTGCCAGCTGCTGCCAGGCTCCCCCGTAGTGGGCTCTGTGCCCCTGGGGCTCATCACAGGACCACAGGTGCACGCCCGGCACTAAGGCAGAAACAGCAGTGGCGCGCTCAGTGCGAGGCCAAAGATGCTCACTTGGTTACTGGCCCAGGAAGAGGTGGGCTGATACGCTAGGTGTGTTTTTCCATCTCACAAAGGTACATTTGGTGTCGCCTGGGCTTCCCTAAGTCGGCAGTGCTTATGACAGCAAGGCCCGTGTCCCGTGAAAATGCTCGTGTGTGTGCAGAGGTCTGCAGGCTCAGTGCCTGTGTGTGCACCTCAGGTGCAGGCGTGTGGCACTTGTCCTCCTTGGTGGGGGACAGACGGCATCACCGTGGTGACCGTGTCACGTGCCTGTGTGGAGGTGGGAGAAGTCCATGGAGAAGGAGTCCCGGGGGACAGAGTATCTTTGAAGTCCTTCCCAGCGCATAGTAGTCTACCCTCGATGATGAGGGGGTTCGCGTGGGTCTGCAGCACCCCCTTGACAGACGGTGAGCGTGCAGTTACCATGACGTTTCATGACTTGTTTGCCCCCCATACAAATTTGTGTAGTGTTGACAGATTCCCCAAGATCTGTGCTGCTTTGCTGAGCCCCCTCTCAGAGCCTCATGCCACAGCCTTCTCCATGCCTTGCGGGGCCCTGAGGCTCATGAGCACCCGGCACCCAGGGCCCTTTCCATCCTACCCACCCTGGTCAGATTCACTGTAGCCTCGCTGCCCTCCAGTTCGCTGAAGAGACGCATCTCTACCCCACTTCCTGGCGGTGTGGCATTCCCGCCCCATGTGCCGAGAGCCTCCAGACGCCATCCCTCCGAGTGCTATGGGGGCTCGTACCCTGAGCATGTGGAACACACCTCCCTATTGCTGATTTTCCACGAGCCCTGTCTCTTCTGCTCCCACTTGTTTTCCAGCTGGGGAAAGCCCAGAGGTAGGGCCCATGCGTGGGGCTTGGGAAGCCAGGCCTTAGGAGGGGCCGCTGTGCAGTGGGGCAGGGCCCGAAGCAGTGACCATGAGGACAGCCCACAGAATGGCCTCCCACCCAGGCCTGCAGGACCACCCTGAGGTCCTGTCTGCGTGGTGCTTGAGAAGCCCGCTGACTTGAGCCTGAGCTTCCTTTGCCTTTCTCTCCCTTTGGCAGGCAACTTCGGAATGTCCACACGGGCCTCGACCTGACCGTGCCCCAGCATCAGGAGGTGCGGGGCAAGATGGTGTCAGGCCACGTGGAGTACCAGATCCTGGTGGTCACCCGACTGGCTGCCTTCAGGTCGGCTAAGCACAGGCCCGAGGATGTCGTCCAGTTCTTGGTGAGCGGGGGGTTCTGCCAGAATGCTCCCGAGGGGGCCCCGGGGGCAGGGGGCCCGGAGCACAGACCCACCGGCCATCAAGGTGTGAGCAGCATCAGGGAGCCGGCGCTTCTCTAGCCAGCATTTGCTCAGGGCCCGAGAGCGTCAGAAGGTGCAAGGCAGGAAGGGCGGAAGGATCTCCCTGAGAGAGGGCACAGGAAGTGTGCATATCGTGTCACCCGTGGAAGTGAGGGAGGGGTGGGCCTCGGGGCCATGTGTGCAGTGTCAGGTGTCCGTCTGATGGACACAGTGGGGGAGGGAACCAGTCCATGAGGCTGGAGCCAGGGACCACTCAGGCCCAGGAGGCAGGTTTGGGAGGCTTTAGCTTAGAGGTGATGTTGAAAGTCTGCGAGTGGGCCACGTTGCCCGGTGTGGACGTGGAGGGTGGAGAGAAGGGCTTAGGAGGCAACCCCAGAGACCCAGCAGCCCAGGGATGGTCATGGAGAGGGAGGAGCCTCCAGGGCCAAGGGAGGAGAAGGGGGCATTGTGGAGTCAGGAGCTAAGGGAAGAGAGAGCTTTGAAATAAAGGCAAAATGAACAAGAGCCCTGTGGTATAGACGGGATCGGTAGCTACAGGTTGGTACATGGTCTGTTCTGAGTCTCCTGGTAGCCGAGACAGAAGAGGAAACAGTAAGTTACCCAGGTCTGGTGCCCTAGTAGCAGAGACGTCACCTTCTCAGAGACAGAAATGGATGGCACGGGTCTTTCTTTGCGGGAGATTTAACATGTGGAAGCATCTAAAGCACAATGTCTTTCATGTGCTCCTTGGACTTTCAGTGAGAATCCAGGTCTATGGTTAGCTGGTGGTTCTGATTCTGCTCTGCTCTGAGTGGTGGGGTTTGCCGCTCCTGATAATCTGGTCGCCCCGTGTGGAGCTTAACGCACGCCCCGTTTTTGGGGACCGGAGGAGAAGAGCGTATCTAAGATGACTTCCGGGCATAATGGAGAGGCAGCGTGCGGAGGGTGTGGAGCAGCGTCCCGGCGAGCCTGCTCGTGCCGCGCCGAGGGCCAGCCTCAGTGTGATGCTGTGCGTGAGGACGGCTGACCCCTCCACGCATCACACCAGGGCCGCCTTCCTCTGACCCTTAGCACCCACGCCCTGCGGAGGGTGTGCGTGCAGGCCTCGTGGTCATTCCTGCAGGGGCTTCTCAGGCATTTTGAACCACCCATGAGGGCAGAGGAGAATGCCGTGTCAGATGACACCATCTTGCCCCGCACCTCCTGATGCTGGGGCACGGTCAGGTCGAGGCCCGTGAAATCTGGGGATGCAACCCAAAGCCTGAAAATTTCTGAAGTTCCACGAGATTTAGCTGTAAAGAAGGAAAAAAGCATTTTGCCTTCTATTCCTAAAAAGGATACCCGTTTTAACATTAAAATGAATCCGTTAATCAGAAAGTCAAACCAGCCCCAGAGAGGGGCACTCACTGGGTATGCTTGCTGCTTAGCGGACTCCCCGTATGCTGGTGGACTCCGGGGAGCAGTGCTGTCCACCCTGCACGTGGACGCGTGGGACACAGAGAGGAGCTCCCAACCTCTGCACTCCCTTCCTCTCTCTCAGTCTCCTCTTGCTGCGGTTTGGGTAGCTGCTTGAAAAGCCCTGGCTTTAGAACACCGATGAATGTGTGTCCTGGATGGGGTGACACCCCTGACTTAAAATGCCTGGGCCCCTCTCACAGTCAGTGCTGTGGAGACTCACGGCTTCCAGGACCTGGGTCCTGAGAGACTCGCAGCTTCCAGGACCTGGGTCCCAGTGAGCCCCTGGGCCAGGCCCGCATGAAGCTGTCCGGCCAGCAGAGGGCGCCCAACCCTCAGGGTCCGAGGCTGGAGCCTGGCTGGGGCCCAGTCCCTGCCTAGCGGGAGTCACCAGTTCTCAGGACCCCCGGGGGCAGGATTGGAGCCTGCAGGCATCCTTTGGTGAAAGGATCCTCTTACCTTTCCTTGGGGGCTGTTCTCAGGAAAGCTTCAGAGCCAGGCTCTTGTGTTGACAACTACAAGCTGCAGTCCCTTGTCCCAGGGCAGTACCCCATGTGTGGGGTGTGGGGGTGCTGGGGAGAATTCTAGTTGGCCAGGGCTGCATGCTGTGACACCACCGCTGTGCCCAGCGGTTCCCGGGTCTCGTCCATCAGCCACACCAGCGTTGGCCTGGGAGTAGAAGTGGGGCTGTCTCTGTTTGCGTGCTCCGTGCTCCCTAAGAGGAGCTGGGGAGACAGGTCTCATATACCGGGAAAGCACAGAGTCTCAAGACAAGGGAGGACGCAGGGAGGCTGGTGGGTGTGTGGCTGGGCACAGGGGACTCTGAGAGCCCACCTTGGGTGACTCCGTCTGCAGTGATTCCTGCACCCCGCCGTGCTTCAGCTGCTCACCCCACATGAGGCCGTGTGGGGCGGAGACCGCGCTGGCATGGCCTCACACAGCAAACTGAGCTGGGCATGGGGTGCTGTCTCAGGGTGACTCTGATGGCCTGGATGCCTTCCAGCCTGCTTCCCCAGGGTCCCAGAGTGCAGGGGGTCCCGGCCAATAGCAGGGCCAAGAAACAGCCTTGCCATATCCGGTTCTTCTCCACATGAGCGCCGTAAGGACCTGGGTCCTGAGAGTCCCCACTAGAAGGGTGCTGCTCCTTCACAGGGGACTGACCCAGATCATGCTGAGAAGCGGCAGCTCATGTCGTTGTAGGAAGATGACCTCATGGCCGGCCAGACCGTGAGGTCACCCCATTAATATGCTACAGGCCCAGAATGGAAGCAGGCAGCCTCCGTGGTCAACCTGTGAGCCAGGCCGGGGTCCCTGTGTCACATGTGTCTACCTGAACCTGTGACAGTACGTGGAGTCCACTTTGGCTACCAGGACTTCCGTGATTGAGCCTAGCACGGATTAGGGGGTGTTGGGAGTGGAGCCTGAGGCGGGGGGATGGTTGGAGGGTCAGAAGGAGCAGGGCACGCCCAAGGCACCTGTCTGTCCTAGGGACAGGCTCTCCGAATAGCCCGGTCCCCCAGCTGTCTGGGAGAGATGAGGGGAAGAATATTCAGGAAGCACGTTCTCCTCTCATTCCAGGTCTCCAAAAAGTATAGTGAGATCGAGGAGTTCTACCAGAAACTGAGCAGCCGTTATCCCACGGCCAGCCTTCCCCCGCTTCCCAAGAAGGTCCTGTTCGTTGGGGAGTCCGATATCCGGGAAAGAAGAACCATGTTCGATGAAATTATGCGCTGTATCTCGAAGGATGCCGAGTTGGCCGGAAGCCCAGAACTGCTAGAATTCTTAGGTACCGGAGGCCCTGTCCCAAACCTCTGAGATCTCTGTTGGCCCAGAACTAGGGCTCAGTTCCCTGGCTGGGCCAGAGCAGGGCCACCACTACTGGTGGGAAGACACCTGCCTGAGTGCCGGGTGGCGCTCCCCTGGGGCCTTCACTGTAGTCTGACCCCACCCATGCCCCTTCTGGCCATCCCCAGAGCCCCCCAGCCCATACACACACACCCCTCTTTGCCTCCTGCCAGCCAGGCCTGCGGACCTGGCCCCTGGGGACAGCTCCCTCAGCTTGCGCCCACTGGCACCCACTGGCAATGTTAGTACGTGTGACAGCAGGCAGAGGCTCAGCCCGCACTGGTCTGATACTGGGACCTCAGAGCAGTCCGTGTCCATAGCCTCCTCCCTCTCCCCCTTCTGGTTTCCTCAGCTGTCAGACGGGAGACAGGAGTCCACAGGCTCCCGCCGGTGAAGCGCGTGTGACAGAGCCTGTTCTCTGGAGGGACGGCTGACATGTACCCCCCACTCAGCACACCCCAGTGTCCAGGCCTGCACAGATGCCCCAAGGCAGATGAAGCGCTTGTGTGCCCGTGCGTGGGGGAGATGGCCCCTCTGGAGGGGCTGGCTCTCCGCCCTGACCTTCTCCCCTCTGCAGACCATTCTGTTTAACTGTTCTTCCCAAGGACTGGTCTCCAAGCTTCACGAGGCAGATGGGAGTTTTTCAGTGGGGCTAGGTTAGGCTGCAGAGCCCCGGCTTCTTTTCTCCTTTCCCAGCCCCCCACATGCACTGGTGGGCCCTGAGTTGTTTGCCACGAGGTCACAACCTGCTTGCCCCCCCCGGTGGGCTGTGTGGCCGGTGATGGGGCACCCCACGTGACCCATAACTGGCAGAAACGCCAGATCTCCTGGCCCCTCTGTTACAGAGAAGCGGGGTCTGGTGCCTGACCCTCCTGGCCCTTCTGTGCCTCTGTCTCCTTGTGTGTAGACTGGGGGCAGGAACAGGATCTCGCATGTGGATTTTTACAATAATTCAATGAGTCCATACCTGTAAAATGCTTGGAATTGAAATTTTGAATGGTATTTTCACATATGTCCTAAGAAAAAAGCATAATATAAGGCAACGTGTCATTACTGGTTAGATTTACGTAACGTTACACAGTCACACGTATTACTTTGGTGTACGTGTTCATGTCCCATACCCCAGGCATCTGGCAGGTTCTCTATCCAAGGCCGGTATTCCTTTTTTTTCAAGGAAGTGCTTTCAAAGGTCTGCTACTCAGTAACTATCTGCGTAGAGGCGAACAAGCAGTCTAAATCCATGTTTCTCAATCCATCCTTGGGGAAGGACTAGATTTGTATTCTCAGTCTGTCACCGGCAGATACACTTTCACAAATCACGTGTCTGGATGTCGTGACAATGCCAAGCTGCTATGGAAGTCTCCAGATGCTTGCTCTCCCTTTCTGTGCTTACCATGTCATGGATCTCCATCTGGGAACCATGCTTTAAAAAGTGCTGATGTAAGCCAGTTTGTAATGAAGCCATTAAAGTGTGTTCTGGAATCTTCCATGAGCTCACTGTGCACCTATTGGGTTCAGAGTCTAAGTGCCCAGACCCTTGGAGCAGGCCTTCATTCGTGGCCGGATTGCCAGAGCTCCCTGATAAGCCCCGCAAATGTACCCTGGCTGGCTTTTTCTGCCCTTAGCCCATGGACGTAGGCTCGGCTGTTGCTGTGTTGCCAGTTTGTTCCAGGGCTCGTGCCTATAACCGCTCCACTCTAGGCTTCACTGCAGGCTCTAGGCCGAGAGCCTCGGCTGCCCCCGTCCACCCAGACCCAGCACCTTGTCCCAGGACGCTGTAGGAAGCCCCCAGCTGCAGTCCTGGCATAAGGGCTTGGGTGTGGGGCAAGGCGGCCTCATCCCCGGCAGTGAGTGTCAGGTACCCTCCTCCATCTCCTTCCACAGGCACGAGATCCCCAGGGGCCGCAGACCTCACCAGCAGAGAGGTCTCCGTCCTGGATTCACACAACCAGACCCAGGATACCGGGGAGGCTTTCGACTTCTTTGAGCAGCAGGACCAAGCAGAGCCTGAGGCTCTGCCCATCCCAGGCTGGAAGAGCGAGGATGCAGGAAAATCCTCTGAGGAAGAAGAGGAGGAGGCACTAGACCCTTTGGGCATCATGCGGTAGGTCTTCACGTCTGGGGTAGGGCCTCCTCCTGGCCAGCTCCAGGCTCTCTGGTGAGGGTTCCTTTCTCCGTCTGTCCCTGGAGTCTGAGAAATCCCCCTGGTCATCACTTGTCTGTGGTCTGGTGTGCTTGGGCTGGGCTCAGATGGTACCTTCTCCTCCATGGCCACAGGGCAGGCCCTAGGTCCCAGCTCTGTACTGAGTCCCAGCAGGGCTGCCCTCCCTGCCCCGCTTCCCCCCGACAGCTCAGCATTCTAGGAGCCCTGGGCTTTCACCCAGCTCATCACTGACAGCCTGAGGCTTGTGGCATATGATTGGAGCCCCCTTGGCCCTGTTTCACTATCCTTAAAGCAGGGGTATTGACCTGGGCACTGCCTCCCCACAAGGCCCATGAATCACATGCATGGGGGGACTGATCACCTGGAAGGTGCCAGGTGTGTGTGATGGAGAAGGTCGAGTGAGCCTCACCCCTTGGCCAGTCAGCTGAGCTCCTTTATATGCACAGACACACACACAGGTACGTCCACGCCGGTGCCCTGGCTGGGGAGGAAGGGGTAAGCCAGGTATGGTCTCGGGGGTCCCGCGGCTGTCATCAGCTGCCTTCTCCTGACCTGACTCCCTGATGCCTTCACTAATTAGTATGCTGCTCCCGAGCCCCGCCACCGACCACCCCGTGCTGGGGGCAGGGGGTCTGGGCAGGATGAGACCAGAGAGACATCTGCTTCCAGCACCTGTCCAGTGGGCACAGGCCGAGGAGCGGGACCTCCCAGAGACTCAGCCCCCCAGGGCCCTCACCACCTCTTGGCCCAAACGTGCAAGAAACAAGGTGGAAACTGATAAGGAGGTGCTATTCTCCCATTTTACAGATTAAAGAAACTGAAGCCTACAGAGGCCGAGTGCCATGCCTGAGGTCAGACAGCTGGTAAATAGCAGTGCTGGGATTCCAGTCTGATTTGGGGTCCTGGACCCTGGCCAGGGGGTCCTGGCCCTGCCGTTTACCAGCAGTGTGTCCTTGCCAACTTAGCCCTTGTCTTCAGTTTTCTGCAGTCAGTAGGGTCATGGTAGAACCTCTCTATAGGGCCCGTGTGGAAACTGAATTAGCACAAGTGCCAGCGCTCACTCTTCTCCCGGCTGCAGCTTGCTGCCCCACCCCCTCCGCAGAACCAGACTGCAGACCCAGGGAGGCTGTCCTCTGTCCTGAAGAGAGGTCAAAGTTCAGTCAGACTGGAGAGGCTGCCTAGCAGGTCCTATTCCAGAAATCAGGGAGGGGCAAGTTCAGCATAAAGGACATGATAGTCACGGTCCAGAAGGCTCTGCCCCGGTCCACCTGCCTTCCTGTCCTGGGGGAGTCGGGATGTGAGGCTGGGGGCAGGCAGGAGGAGGTGTGGCTGCAGGGCCGCCCTGGGACCAGCCTAGAGGAGACACGTCTTTACACTCGGGAGACCCTGGCCCAGAGCCGGGAGTCAGGCCCCTCCCCAGCCCTCCACGGCCACCCTGACCTGGACGGGGTCAGCAGCCCTGGGGAGAGGCAACGAGGTTATGTGGGGAGAAGACTGTAGGAGCCACTTCTTACCAGCCTTACGTGAGCTGCAGGCCCTTCTTGGGCTTTATTTTGGTCAGAGTGGGGCTTTGTTTGCACTCAAGCTCCCTGTTGTTCGGAGTAACCACGCATAAAGCCAGACCAGACTGAGAAGGACCTCAGTGGTTCACGCCAGCCTTTGGCTGAGGGTCATGCTTAGCAAAGCGGCTCCTTTTTTGGGTAGGAAAATGCTCTTTGGGGTTGGCAAGGGCCGCCTTGAATTTCCTACTTAATCCGGTAGCAGATAGTGGAGGGATGTGTAAGCCGCCTAGGACCACCTGTCCCCCGGCACTGTCGCCGGCTCTGGGGGCCTCATTCCCAAATCCCGGGAAAGCGTAGCACCTCAAAGGGACCCCAGAGGCTAAGACCGTCTGCTAGTTTCTCCTCTACTGACTGGTGTGACGGTAGTCAGCAGTGTTGCTCTCATCAGGGAGAGTAACACCTAAGGTTTCTGGAGAGCTTCTTAAACTCCAGGAACTGATTCCTATTTCTGTGACTGGACATTTCTGTTTCTCTTTTGTTTTTTTAGAGGTCATGACACACCATATGTGTGGGTTTCTGTGCTGTAGGAAGCCAGTAGCTGCATCGGGCCCATCGTGTGTGTGTGTGTGTGTGTGAACTGAAGTCTTGAAGTCTGGAGATGAGTAGCTCCTCCAAACTTAATGCAGCCCCAGATGGCAGGTCACGACTCGGTGGCATCCTCTTGACTGTCCCTGGATTCCAGTCAGTCTGCGGTGTGGGAGGTGGGCAGGGCCCTGGGATTACCCCCCTCACAGATGGGAAAGTCAAGGACAGTCGAACAGGGACTTGGCTGAGCCTTACGTGTGGCAGATGGACCTGTTGACTCTTGAACAAGCTGCCCCCCCCCAGTTGTTAGTGGGGAGCAGGAAGCATTCTGGTTTTCACAGGAGATGGGGGCTTTGCACGCATATTTCTCTCCCGCTTCGGGGCGCTCGGTTGCCCTGGGGAGGTAGCCCCCATGCTCCCAGATGTGCGCCCCCCCAAGCCCCAGGCACCCACCTGGACCTGGCTTTCTGGAGCAGCCACGTCCCTTCTGCCACGGGCCCAGTGGGGCGCTGTTGTTCCACAGCAGGGCTGCTGGAAGGGGAGGGGGGTCGGCCGCACAAAGCCCTGCGCTGGGACTGGCCTGGCTTTTCTTTGTCTCTTAAACCAGTACCGAAGTGCTTCCAGACAGAAAGCCTTTCGGTGGGCAGGGCCAGGCTGCTGTGTTTGCAGGGCTTTGAGGATCCCCGTCCTGGCGTGACCCACAGATATGCACACCTAGCGCGCGTGCCACGTTTGCTGTGCCCTGCTCTCCATGTCCTCTCATGGTCCCTTCCCTGTCCCACAGAGCTTTTGGGTTTTACTCTATTTTAGAGACTTAGCACATCTGAGAAAGATGGAGTTCTACCATAACAGTTCTGCTTTCTGCTGGAAATACCCTGTTGGGGACATTTTTAATCGTGACTCCAATACTATATCACTGGTACGGACAAATTGGAAACAGTGTAAAAAAGGCCTTTTGCCTGGAAGGTATATGCTTCTGGATGTACATTTCTCAGAATCAATCCCAGAATGATTGTGTACAACATTCCGTAATTTGCTTATTTTCAGCTTACGTACAGGTTCTTTCCAGATCAGTAAATAGACTTCTAATTTTTTAACTGTGCTAGTCTACTAGGTCAGTATCCTGTAAATTGGCACCTGCCTGGGGACACTGTGGTGTTTCTCCGTAGGCTTTTGCTGTTACAGGCAGGGGCGGGAACTTTATTCTGTTTGGAGCTTTTCCTCCCAGATAAGTGCCCCAGAGCCAGGTCCTGGAAGCTTCTGCCCCAGGGTCTTGGTTCTGCCTCTTCAGTGAAGCGTTCTTTAGGGACTTAATCTCCCTCTTTTGGGAAGGCCTTCGCTTTTGCAAACCTGCCCACCCACGAGGCTACTGCCTCCCATCTCCTCCCCCCGCCACCCGTGCCCTGGGAGTCCCCCCTGCAGCCCCCAGTCCCAGAGGACCTTCAGCACCCTCAGGGACAGCTGGTTGCTATGGAGACACACCTTCCCTTGAGGCTGGGCTTCCCGTTCACGGGAGGGGGACCGGTGCCCAGTGTCCTGTGTGTGGCTTCCAGCGGGGAAACTGGACCTTTTTTTGGAGTATGAATCACGTATTTTGTCACAATTGTTTATACAAATGTTGCTTCATTTTCAGAAGAGAATCATATGCGTTTTAGTATAAAAATGTCTTACTCCCTACATTTGGGTAAAATCACTGCTCTGGGATGGCCGTGGGGTTTTGAAAACCTCCCAGCACCTGCCAGGTACCCCTACAGCCACACTGCGAGGACTGAGGGGCATATAGCATTGTGTGAGTTGAAGGTGTGCAGTATGGTGACTTAATACACGGATATCCTGCAAAGCGGTGACCACAGTTAGTTGCCACCTCTGTCAGTCGCCGCACAAAAGCCCGGTGTCCCCTGGCTGGGCCGCGGTGGGGTGTGCTGGGAGATGCACAGCGGCGGCTGCTCGGCTGTCTCACTCGCGGCCTTTCATGTTCCAGCTCCCACTGAGGGTAGCAGGCCCGCTGGGAACCTGCAGCACCCTGGAGCTCGCAAGGAGCCCCCTTAGACTGGGGCTTGGAGGAATGCTTTAGCTGCTTCACAGGGCCCCAGAACCAAAGCTGATGAAATCCTCCGAAAGGCAGAAGCAGGCTCTTCACTGAGCAGGGAGCCTGATGTGGGACTCGATCCCAGGACCCTGAGCTGCAGGCAGACACTTAACCGACTGAGCCACCCAGGCATCTGCCTTCCACTTTTTTAATTCAGTAGCAAAAATTTCAGTTCAGGAGAAGTCTCATACAGAGCCCCAGTGTGTATCAAACAGCCTGAGGGAGAACTGGCCGGGTTGGGAGAGGAGTAGAGCCTGGATGTCTGCCCCTCGGCCTCAGCTCCCCTCTCCCATGGCTCTGTGGCTCGTAGGAGACCCGGGCGCCTTAGAGCATGGTTTGAAAGCCACTGGGAAAGCTGAGTGCAGTCAACCCAGAGGTGAGTTCGAGGCCGCAGGCCCAGGTTCAGACCCCAGAAGGCACTCAGCAGGTTGTTGAACTTCTTAGCACCTCAGTTTCTCTCTTTATAAAATGAAAGACAAAGTCCAAGTCCAGCCCCAGTGGTAGAAGGATAAAGTGAGGTGAAGAGCAGGAAATTTCCTTTGTGTAATGTTACCCCTAGGTGAGATCAGCTTCGCTCTGAAGAAGCCCTGGGCTGTCTGAGCTAAAGAGGGCCTTCCCCTTCCCTGTTGTGTCAGGTAGCCCCCAGCCCCCAGGGCAGCCTGTGGGGCTAGCTGCGGCCTGGTCCCCAGCAGCCGGCTCTACTGGATGGGATTAAATGGTGGCTTGACTCCCTGGAGATGGAATTTTAGGAGGTCATGCCTGCCATTCCCCTGCCTCAGGGAAGGGAAATTCTCAAGGAAGAGCATTAGAATGACAGCGCCTTTCACCTGAGGGATTGAAGGCGAAGCCAATGTCTTTGTGGTTATTGGGAGCCCGCCAGAGATTACCCAGCCCCACATTGTGGCTCCTGGCTCTGGGCAGGACTTGGCAGGATTTTGTCCATCGTCGTCGTGTCCGTCCCCCCCCCCCCCCCACCTTCCCAGGCTGAGACTCTACCTGTGTCAGGACGCTGGCTTCCCTCGTCCATGCCATGCATTCTCCGGCTTGGGCGATGGGGGTGATGGGCTTTCACAATCAAAGGGACTTCCAGGCCCCACGGGTCACGTGAGCATTTGGAGTATCGTTAGGCAGATGGGAATAAGCCAAGATGGCCTAGGTGAGAACAGGCTAAGGCCTTGATTCGGAGCTGGCCACAGCAAGGGAGGGGTCAGACCTGCCTTTAGCAGAGACTCAGAGGCAGGCTGGGAGTAGGAACGATTCCTCATGGGAGTGAGAAGGCTTGCCTGTGCCCCAACTGGAGGCTGTTGGCAAGGGGGGCTGCTGCCTGGGGGTGGGGTGTCCTACACACTCAGTCTGTGGCAGTTGGGGGAGCGCGGTTGGCTTTCTTTGGCTGGTCCTATGAAGAGGGAAACCGGGGTAAAGATGAGGGAAGCTGGCAGTTACCAATCAAGCCCTGGCTGTCGGGAGCGTAGCCGCAGAGTTGGGGGGTGATTTCCTGGGCTGGCTGCTGCAGGCTGTGGGGCACGGGTCTGTCTGACATCCGCCCTGCCCGTGGCCCGTTTGTATGTTCAGTCTCCCAGGATGCAGCCAGAGCCAGGGCCTTGTTTTCCAGCAGTGGGGGGCGGGCCCCTGTAACCAGACAGGCCTGGTCAGTGGTGGCGTGGGCGCTGTGCTGCGGGGGGGGCAGGGTTTGGACCCCCGTGCAGAGAAGAAACGTCAGCTCATGCCAGCTGGGAAGGCAGGGGCGTCATGAGGGGCTGGTCAGTGAGCCCTCAGGTGGGGTCAGGCTCCGGCTGTTGACAAAGATCCTTGAATGTGACCCTGGGCTACAAAAATAATGGGTCTTTACCAGGCAGGCCTTGTTTATTTGTTAGGGCCCAGAATCAAGTCATGGGGCAGAAACTTGATGTGAATCTTGCTAGGTATCAGGCTCCTGCGGTGGCCCGTGCCAGCCTGCGTGTGGGCTTCGGCTTCCAGAGCAGTCCTTACTCCCGTGCAACAGCTAAGGGAACAGACTCGAGACGTGAAATGACTGGTCCGAGGTCCATTGGGTTCGCTGGCAATCCCTTCCCGGGCTGCTCCCTGGGAATAGAGACCCTTTGGGCTGTGGCCCTGACTTCAGGGGCCAGACGGCGGCCTCACACTCTCCTCCCCTGCTGCCTGGCTCATGACCACCTTGCTTACCCCACATGCTTCCCGCCTTGGCATTGGCCCAGGGCCAGTCTCTGCCTGGAGCGCTGCTTTCCCGACTCTGCTCAACTCCCCTCCAGTGCTTCCCCGAAGCTCCCGTCCCGGGAGGCTGCCCCGGCTTGGGGTGACTGCCTTTCCTCCCTCGTCGTCTGGAGGCCCCAAGGCCTGGAGCCACTACTAACAGCATTGCCCCAGAATATGTTTCACAGAAGTTCATTTATGGGCACTCTGAGGAGCTTCCCTCTGAAAAAGAAGCTGAATTTAAAATTTAAAAATGAAAAATGCCTTATTGGAAAGCAAGAACGTGGTATGATTAGGAGGGAGGCTGACCTCTGGTTATACATCGCCCCAGCTTGGAGGGCGAGTCGTGCTGCCTATGAGTCCGGGCTTCAGAAGAATCCGCCGCCTTCTGTTTGGTCCAGGAGGTGCTCCCGTAACTCAAGTGACACAGGTCCTGGGCAGCTGGTGGCCCTGGGCGGTAGTCCAGGGGTGCAGGTGCACCCGGGAACACGGACACAGATCCCCTGGGTGGCTGGTGGAGAGGCTGCTGTCATGAGTCCGTCACTGTCACCACAGCGCCCTGAGCTCCATGAGCGGGGCCACTCCTCGGACTGCGGGCGCTGACGGCCTCCGCGGCCTCCCCCGCATTCGTGCCACACCCGCCTGCACCACGTGACCCGTCTGGCCCTCTGTCTGCCGGCAGGAGAGCCGGGGTGTGTGCACAGACATGCGTGCTACAGGGACTTGCTTCCACACGCCTGCGCCCGTCCAGGGGACCCCCGACCCCAGCCCGTGGCCCCTATGCCAGAGCCTGCCCAGGTTCAGGTGACTGCCTTCCTGCTCACTAGGTCTGTCCATCGCACACTTCCCTGTCCGGTGCCCTGTTGCCCCAGCCCTGGTGACTAGAGTCTAATATTAGCTCCCCTTGGTGAAGGAAGTAGAGGCACCGTTTGTCACGGTCGCAGAGGGTGGGGTGGCGGACGGCGCAGCAGAGCCGGGCGGTTCATGGACCCTGGGGGGCAGGAGCAGAACGGGTGGGGCGGAGGGCCAGAGCTGTAGCCTGTGTATGCAGCCTGAGTCCGCGCTCATGGGATCTGTGAGTGAGGGGACGACATGGGGCTTGGAGACTCACCTCACACAGGACGTGCCCAACCCCGCCCTGAGGCCAGAAGTCTCGCATTGTTCTGCATCAGTGAACCTTCTGCTCACTGATCACTTCACAGTCCAAATGTTCTAGGAGCTCTTTTACCTTCTGATGTTCCCCCGACCCTGTCTCCCCGTCATGCTGTGGTGCTCCCCCAGGCCAGGCCCTGACTGTTTCTCCATGGACTGCGAGCCATGCTGCCCTGGGGACCCGGTTCCTGATTATGCCCAAGCCATGCCCCTGACAAACCCCACAGATGAGGGGCTCACTTCTCTGCCTGAGTCCATGCCTGTTTCGCTTTGCCTCCTCCAGGAAGCCCTAGGGCTGGGTTGGATCCTTCCCCCGTGCTCCACCCACATATTCTGGAACTATTACCCTGTGGGGCCATGATGGGTTTATGGGCCTTTGAGTCTCAGCTGTGAGGAAAATCTCTGCAAAGCTTCCCCAGACAGAATTCAGCATGTTTGTTCTCATATTCCCTTTGTTCTCCAGACAGTTTCCTTCTTTCCGTGGTTTCTCTAATTTCTGGTGCACGGGAAGCCTCTGCCTCCGCCCCCCCCCCCGCCCTGGGGCGCCAGGTGAGGGCTGGAGGTTGGGTGACTGAGGGCAGCAGTCGGGCCAAGCCCACAGGCCCCAGGCTGGGCCAGCGACTGCATCAGACTCCTCGAGACTCCAGTGCCGCTTCCTGAGCCAGCCCTGGGGTTCTGACTCAGTAACTCTAGGCTAGAGCCGTCTCGGGCTGGCCTGCCTCTGGTACCCACTTGCCAGGGGTCACGAAGGCGAACGGGCTCGGCCTGATCCGTGAAACAGCAGGTGTCCCTGTCGGAGCAGGCCACCTTGGCCCTTCAGGGTGTGTGTGGTGGCGGGGCTCACGTTTCTGGACAGCACTTACTTACTGTGAGGACGGAGAAGGCCCAGCTCCTTCCGCCTTGCCCAGCACCATGAGCAGGGCCTGTGTCCCTAGGGGATCTGCGACCTGAGCCTGTCTGGCTTGTGCCCAGGACGGAGGAAGCAGGGCTGGGGCGCGTGGGACTTCCTGTCACAACCCTGCTACTGAGTCTCTGCTCTCCGCTTCATCCTGAAAACGGCCTAAACCCAAGCCCGTTGTCCTCCACATCCTGGATCTCCTCCCTGCTGTGGGGGTACAGCGAGGGGACTAGAGCTCTCCAGAAGGACAGCAGCTTCTCTGGCCCGTGCCCGTGCAGGCACGCCTGAGTCCTGGCCCTTCCCAGCGGTGAGCTCTCCAGCAGTGATCTGGTTTGCTCCAATAGTACCCCGCTCCTCCTGCACCTCCTGGGGCACAGGGCTCAGCCGCTTCCAGGAGCAGGCTCTCACACCTCAGGCTGCGGGAAAGTCCCTTCTTCACACAAGTTCAGGCTCACCTCGCCTGCATGGCTGTGAACAGGCCACCTGCGCCAGCCAGCCGGGCTCTCGTGAGAAGTCCTAGTCCTAACCTTGAGCTGTGTCTGATTTCGTAGCTCTAAGAAGCCCAAGAAATGCCCCAAAGCAGCTGTGAAGCCCAGACCTTCACCCCGACTTACCATTTTTGATGAGGAGGTGGATCCTGGTGAAGGGCTCTTTGGCCCAAGCTCGAAGCTCTCTCCGCAGTGCCCCGCAGAGGACGTGCCCCGCCGGGACCGTGAGTAGAGACTCCAGGCCTTCCCTTTACTCTGGGTGTCCGCTCAGTGACCCAGCCAGCCTCTTGTAAGTGACTTTGGGCCTGCCGCATATGAGCACGGTGGAAATCTTCCCCTTGTCCTGTTTCAACATG
This sequence comes from Spilogale gracilis, assembly GCA_004023965.1. Taxonomy (NCBI): domain Eukaryota; kingdom Metazoa; phylum Chordata; class Mammalia; order Carnivora; family Mephitidae; genus Spilogale; species Spilogale gracilis. Next base: position 26,691 of record PITA01005065.1, on the reverse strand, counting down.
GTATGCACTCAGCTCATGGAGATCTGCTGGAGAGATCTAGTCATGCGCTTTGTGTCCCCATAGCCTGGAACATTCAGGGCTGTATGTTTGTTCCAATCATCCCATGGACGAGGGGGCGGCATCTTTGTCATTCCAGTGGCCAGATGAGGGCACCGTCTGCAAAAGAGAGGCAACCACCCAGGTGTACGATTCGGATTCTGATGAGAGATTGTGTGTGACCTGAATAGACCCCACTGGGGGGTCCAGTGCTGAGTCGGAAAGCCGAGCAGCCTTGGGGCTCCTGTACTTGTCCCTAGGTCTGACCTTTCATCACCTCACCCAGGTCCTCATTCAGGAGGGACAAATGCTGTCCCCCACTAAACCAGCCTACACTTGGTGACTACCCACGGAGGACCAGGCTCTGTGCTGACCCTGAGAACACATTGATGAGAATAACACGATCCCGGCCTCACAGCTCTAAGGACATGTCTTGACAATTTCACTGTCACCTTTGAGTGCTGTCCTTTGCCCTCTTCTTGTCCCCAGCTGGGCCTCCGTCTCTGGTTCTCTCTGCTCTGCCTTGTCCCTTGCTCACTGTCTCCTGGCTGGGGTGGGAGGCTGGGCAAGGCCGTCTCCCCCTGTGCCCCCTGGCAGCTAAGGATGGGCCAGGACGTCCTCTGACCACTCTGTTCCTGCCTTCTCCACAGCCCTGAAGTTGTTTGAAGACCCTGACCTCGGCGGTGCTGTCCCTCTGGGTGACCCCTTACTGCTGCCTGCCGCCCGTGAGAGTGGAGGGCCCGTGTCCCACGCAGAGCTGTTCAGGTACCACCTGTCCCTTGCGGTGCTCTTCTGTCAGCCCTGAGAGTAGCCTGGGCAGAGCCAGGGACCCGTCCCCGTGTGGGAGCATCTCACCAGCTTCGGCCTCCAATGGAGGCCGTCTTGGCCCATCAGAGGCAGCAGCCTGTGGGTGGACACTGACCAGGAGGCAGTGGTGGGGATTGGGGCAGGGGTGGGGCTGGGCCACAGCCCAGGGCAGCTCTGCAACTTCCAGAAAGAACTTCATGAATACAAGCCTTTTTCTTTTTCCTTTTCACACTCATGCTTTCATGTATGTGGAGAATAATTAAATTATATAATTGCAACAACAAATATCACTGGCATAAATAGGTTTGGGAACAACTAAAATGGGTTCTTGGCAACTTGCAGCCCTCCTGGGGGAGCAAAGCACAGGTTTGCTGGGCTGAAGCCAGTCCCAGCAGGGTCCCCGCGGTGGGTTGTCGAGGGGAGCACCAGGCATAGTCTGTTACGGGGTGGGGGGGACTGGGGACACAGAGCGTGTGCTTGGGTGCCAGCTCCCACTTCAGAGTGCTTGTCGTGGTCTGCGTGCTAGACGGTACACGTGGCTCTATTCCGTCCTCACGTTGGCCCCCCACCTAGATGCGAGCGGCTCTGATTTAGAGAACAGAGTGTGGGAAAGGTAACTGGTCCAAGGCCACAGCTGTCCCGGGACAGAACCAAGATTGGAACCCAGTCCACCAGCCTGTGTCCTGTCTTCCCCGCTCCTTCCAGGACTCTCGAAGCACTTAGAGGAAGGGAGCCTGGGTGATCTGCCTCCTGCTGGGGGCCGCCAGCCCTCCCTGGGCTTCCCCGAGTGCCGGCTGCCCTCTCCATGTGCTTGGTTTACTGTGCGACTCCGTTGGCTCACCCGCGTCCCCCCAACGCGGCGGTGCTCAGCAGTTTACAGGAGGCCCAGTTGGGTCTTTGCAGGATCGGTTACATGGGGCTGAGAGGCCGTCGTGCACGCCCTCGTTAGCAGCCTTGGGCTCTCCCACAGCCCTGTCAGTACCCAAGTCACAGCGAATGCATCTTGTCTTTACATCTCCCCGTGGTCCCTGGCATCTGTTCATGGTCATCTGTGTCCTCACCGATGACCGTCCCAGCAGGCTGGGAGAAGCTGCGGTGGTAATGACCTTGAGAAGAGAAACTGAGATACTGGGAAGCAGACTAATAGAGTCAGTCCTGGGCCAGGCGGCCAGGCCCCACAGAGTGCGCCCTGCCCGGGGAGGCTCTGTCGTCTCCAGGACTCAGTGTGCCCCAGGGACACCATTCCATGGGGCCTTTCCTGGCACAGTTTATCCTGAGTCTGACGCCAGCACTGTGACCCACGTTCTCCAGGGCTCCAGTGCTCCATTCACGGGGTTCTGTGGCTGACGGCTAGGGCAGTCCTAGTGTTCAGCAGGATTCTGTGGGCGAGAGTGGGAAACAGAATGCAGCATGGCACGTTCCCATTGGTCTCAGACCCTTTTCCTTTGTCATGCCTCGGTGTCCCCCAGAGCCCTCTGGGAATCACTGGAGAGTGGGCACCCACGGCCTCGCCTTCACTGCAGAGTGGCTGCCTGCGGCCCTGCCTTCACTGCAGCGTGGGCGCCCGCGGCCCCGCCTTCACTGCAGAGTGGCTGCTCGTGGCCCCGCCTTCACTGGCGATTGGGCGCCCCCGGCCCCGCCTTCACTGCAGCGTGGGCGCCCGCGGCCCCGCCTTTACTGCAGAGTGGCTGCTCGCGGCCCCACCTTCACTGGCGATTGGGCGCCCCTGGCCCAGCCTTCACTGCAGCGTGGGCGCCCGCGGCCCCGCTTTCACTGGAGACTGGCTGCCCACTGCCCTGCCTTCACTCTGCCACACAGCTAGGGAAAGAGAATTCACGTTTTGAGAGCAGGAACTGGGTTTTATTCTCCTTTGTGCTGGCTCTATGACTATCTTGGCAAGGATCGGGGTTCCTTCCTGATCCTCATCCATTCGCTGATGCTGTCGCCCGTCCCTTCATGCCATCGTGGTCATCAGTGAGCCTGCAGCCCCCCCGGAGCTCTGTGCCCAGCAGGTGCAGGGGTCTAACAGGTCTCAGTTTTCCCTTGCTGTGCAAGGCAGGCCACTGGGCAGCCTATCCCCTGCAGGGACCTGGGGAGGGGGAGTGGGACTGGGGTTTTCGGAGTTTCCCACAGCCTCTCTGGGGGAACCGTTTTTGAGACCCAGTCCCAGCTATGACTCAGGGAGCCTGGGCAGAACTACAGCTCATGGAAAGGGGTGCCCCTGCTGCCACCTGTACCCTGAGCATGACTGTCCCACCTGCCATGTCAGCAGCTTCTGACAAGTTCCCAGCAGTGTTGGCCGCAGCCGTACAAATCCTGGACGTGACATGAGCAGTGAGCTGCTGCTCTGTTTCCTGAGGGGCCCTGAGCGAGGGTAGTTCAGTCCCCCCATGCTTTCTCGGGGCTCCCGCTTGGGCAGAGGATGTCGAGGAGCCAGCACCTGCTGCAGGGCCTCAGGGCTGAGCCGCTGCTTGTGGGGAGCCAGGCCACAGGTGAGCTGGGGTGGCCAGGAGCAGCTGGTCCTGTTATTGTTCTGGGGATTGCCTCAGACCAAGACAGCTACCTGTCTTCGAGGGCCTGGCTTGGGCGGGGCCCTCTTGGTCTGGACTGGAAGGACCGCTCTGCCATCCCCAGAGGCTCTGACTCCTACCTTTGAGGTCTCTGCCGTGCCACGGGGGAGTGACCCAGAGCTCCTCTGGCAGCTGGGACTTGGCAGGCAGCCTTCCAGGGGGCTCACACAGGCTGCTTCCTAGCCCAGCTGGTGACTGAGTTGGATCTCACTGACAGATGGGGAGACTGAGGGCTGGGGAAGGAGCGTGACGAAGCGGGCCCAAGGCCACTGGTGAAGGTGTAGTGGGAGAGAAAGTGCCGTGCTGTGCTTCCGGGGGCCCATGGCGGCTCTGCAGGCTTTGCTGGGTGATGCCTGCGTTCCTGTCTCAAGGGTGCGGACACCAGGGTCTTCCGCCTCCTGCACCTTCCCTCCCTCCCCTGCCCCCAGCATGGCAGATGCGGCTACTGAGATACCCTTAGACACTTTGGCCCCAGTGTAGGCAGCACCCGTCTGGATGTCTCTGCTGGCTGCTGGCTTAGGAAGCATGTAAAGGGCCAGGCATCCTCTTTTAGGAATTCAAAAATTGGCCCTTGGATTTGAAAGGGAGTTTTCCATGTGACTCTGTGAAAGCCCCTAGGATAGTGTTAGCAGACTCCCCACCCCACCCCATCCCAGCCCCGACCCCCAGCCCTGGGTCTCCTGCTGTCTCCTGGTTCCAGACCAGACTGACCAGCGTGCCGCTGCTCCCAGAGGGCAGGATAGGGGCCACTGCGGCCAGGAACACATGCCATCCACCCTCTGCCTGAGAGCATGAAAGCCCCGGTCAGGCCAATTTCCTTTAGAGCATCCCTGAAATGACCTCGTCCAAGCCCTCAGTTGTGAGGATACTGAGGCCCAGGGTGGGGAGGGCCCTGCCAAGGGTCACTTATTTTGCAGTTGTTTGAATCACTGTCACCCAGATGGGACTGTCGTCCGTCAAAGCACAGAAAAGTGGATGGCAGGAGTCCTGAAGCCTGACCCGGGGAGAATTCCCTGAGGACGCAGGTTAGTGGAGGCTCTCCCAGAGTCCCAGGGGAAGCTCCTCCCTCAGGAGGCAAGAGGGGGATCAGGTCCTCAGAGGCAGCAGGTCCCATGGGTGTCCCCTGAAGGGCTTCAGAGGGCCTGTGGCCTCAGCAGGAAGAGGGACCCTCAAGCCTGGAGAAAACCCAGTCTGAAAGGGCTTTGTTGCCTTGGTGCCCCAAGAAGGCAGACACACCCGAGAGACCCAGCAGCCCCTCAGGCCAAGTCCTGTTCCTTCACAGGCTGGCCGTGGACCCCAGGCAAGGCCCTTTTAACTCTTTGTACCTCAGTTTTCCTATTTCCTATCTGTAAAATGAGGCTGCTACCTGCTCCCCGACAGTGTCTAGTTACCATTCAGTGAGTTAACATGGAAAGACCTGGCCACGGTAGGTATTCAGCACGGTGTGGATCGGGTGGCTGGGTGGTGGGATGGATTGAAAGGGTCTTGCATTGCGCAGGTGGTCTCCACAAATTGAGTTTTTCTACCAAGAAGTGGCGGTGGATGCTCGCTCACATGCTCGCTCAGGCAAGGAGGGCAGAGCCAGGTTGTGGCACCTGCTACCTGGGGCAGGTCCCGTGGGACCGTCCTACCGCTGCGGGCTCTAGTCCCACCCAGTGATGGGCTGTCGGGGACTGTGGCTCCAGCCCTCGGGCCCTCTAGCACCCGGGGGGCCCACAGTGGGCACCACAGATAGGCAGCACCGCCCACCATGGTCAGATCCCCTCACCACGTCTTTCTCGGGCTGAACTTAGTGCAGATGAGGGCTTAGCTTCTGAAATCAGACGCCCTGATCCAGGTCCTGACCCAGGCATTGTCACACACAGTCATCTCACGGGTAGCTCGGCACCGCGGGCTTGAGCATCCACACCTGCGGGGTCAACCTCTGCTGTACCCCAGAGGGTCTGGGGGTAGAACAAGCTACTGTGTCTGGAGTGCGTGGCACAGGGCAGGAGCTCTGCATCTGGCAGCTGCTACTCTTCTTGAGCAGTTGAGGGACGGGCCCCCAGAGGGCCGTTGTCTAGCTGGGGAGAGCCTGAAAAGCAGAGCCCTCCAGAGGGGCGGAGGGGCCAGCTCTGCCCCCCCTGTGTTGTGGGGCTGCGGGCGAGGTGAAGCCTGCCCCCAGGTCCTGCAGAAAGGCCAGGGTGGGGCGGGGCCCCTCGCACTCCCCAGAGCAGGTGCCATTGCCTCGGGGCCTTGCTTCCTCTGCGAAAGGTCACATTCAGAGCTTCCCCTCTGGTTCCCTAGAGTTGAAGAGGACTTGGACCAGATTCTGAACCTGGGGACTGAGCCTGCAGCCAAGCCCCAGCCTCAGCCCAAACCACCAGTGGCTGCTAAGCCAGCGCTTCCCAGAAAGCCAGCCGTGCCCCCAACAACGGGCCTGTCGGAGGCCGTGGCGGGGCCGTGGAAGAAGCAGCAGCAGATTCAAGCCATGGACGAAACAGACATCCTGCAGTACATCCAGGACCACAATGCGCCTGGCCAGGCCACCCCCAGCCTCTTCTGACCCTCCCAGCCCTGCACTGGCCTGGGGCTGTCACAGGACCTCCTCCCGAGGGAGGGGCGTGGACGCCCCAGTCACAGGACCCCTGTACTGCCTTGGTTCTTTGTTTCCTTTTTTTGGTTTTGTTTGCCTGTGGGGTTGTAGAATCCTGCAGGGCACAGAGAGAGGCTGCACATTGTCTCAGCGACATAGATGTGGAAGGGAGCGTGTGGGGTGCCTTCAGCCCCTTGGATGAAGTTGATACTGCAGGGACTCCAGGATGCCCTACTCAGGGCAGGGAAACTGTGTCCATTCGTGCCTACTGCGTAGGAGGGAGGGTCTGCCCCCCCCGGGAGGGGGAGTGGAGTCTCTGGGCACTGTGGCTCCTGGGGGCCTGCAGGCTCCGAGAGGGTCCCCGGGGGACGGATGCTGAGTGGGTGCCTGGGAGAGCCTTGCCGGATGGAATGTCCCTGAGCTGCCTCTGGTCACCAGGTGCTAAGCAGGGTACTTTCCCATGTGTCCAACTTGAGGCAGAACCGAGGCCCAGCACCTGCCTCTCGGGTGTGGATGGCCTGACAAACCTCGGGTGTTCCTCCCTCCCTTCCCAGGGAACGCCTGGCCAGACAATGGCCTCTGTGGGCCTCTGGCCATAGGGCCCGTGTCCACCCTTGCAGCTCTGGGCAGAGTGGTCATAGCATCGCCCAGAACACCGCCTCGGCCTGCAGCTGGGGTGTCCCTCCTACTCACGGTGGGTCTAGGCCTGGTGCTCTTGGCTGCTGCTTTGAGCACTTTGTCCAGCGGTGGGTGCTGCCTTCCCTGCCCCCCAGGTCTGGATGTGCGCACCGCCCTCTCAGCAGCAGGAACCGCCTCTCCAGGGAGAAGGAGCCCTGTGCTGGAGCAGGGCCAGTGCCTTAGATTACCTGTGCCCACCCACAGCCCAGCACACGGGTCGGGGCATGGCACGGTGCTCAGGAAATTCTCAGTGAACGATGTTTAATAGAGCAAAGAATGTCTTTTTAAATATATTCTTCATTTTCAGAACTAGTTTTTAATGAGACAGATTTTTTTCATGAAATGCAACCACTGTTGTCCCTCGGCTTCTCCTGCTTGACAGAGACCCCAGAGGGGGGTTTGGAGGTAGGACCTCAGACACTTTCCTGCTCGGGGCCAACAGCCAGCCCTGAGGGAGGCTCCCTACCAAGCTGGTTGTTTGCCACCATCAGAGTCTCTGGTACCCTGTCCTGCATCTCATGCACCCCAGCACCCTCGGTAGCTGTCCAGTTTGACGAGGGTGCCCTCCCCCAGCCTGGGCCAGATGGATGGGACATCGGCAGTGGTGAGGTCTGAGAGCTGCATGGCTTCAGCTCTGCCTTAACCCGGGCTCCAAGGTCTTTCTCCCCAGGTCCCTTGCCAGCTCCGGGGCTCGTGCATGCCCCTCCACTTCCCATTCACCGCCAGGCCTTAGTGCCCCCACCCCAGAAGGCCTCCAAAGGAGCAAGTGCTGAGGGGAGAGCTGCCTCTCTGCTCTTCCTGCTTTGCCAGCTCCTCACCCGCCGCCCCTGCTCAGCAGCTGTGACACAGGCAGAGGGTGCAGCTGGCAGGTGCCCGGAAGGGGTCACAGACGGAACCTGCTGGTCTGGGGTGGGTTCATCCTCCGCCGGCTGGTCTCCTTGCTGGAGGCCTGGTGCTGCCTAGACACTGGAGTGAAGATGAGCACGTCCCCCGATAATGATGCTCGAGCTGTGGCTGGTTCTCCACCGCAGGTCTGTGACCTGCTGGTGAATTGATGACACCCCGTGATCCAATAAAGTTCGCGTCAGTGACTCCTTCCAGTATTTGTTGATGGTGGCTTTTCTGCACCTGACGGGGAGTGCTGGGGAGGGCGGGGGGGGGGGGTAGTATCTTGTTAACAGTGGGCTCGGCAAGGCGAGCTGCCCCGGAAGGACCCTGGGGTCTGCTACCGTACTGCCCAGGCTCCCAGGCTGCTGCTCAGTAGGGCAAGTTGAGGCCATAGACAGGATTCCATTGTGTAAACTGAGGCAGAGGGGCTGGAGGCCCAGGCCCCCCAGGGGTCAGTAACTGGCCAATCAGGACCCTTGAGAATAGTCTGGAAAGAAGACCCTTACCATCTCCTCATGGTGGGGATTGGCCTAGGCTTGGATTGGTCTTGGGCTCCTTAAGCTCCAATATCAAGTCTGCCCATACAAACACCTGTCCTTGCCTCCTCTCCCCTGCTGGAGCTCAGATTCTGAGCTTAATGCCTGGACCCTGGGGTCCTGGGCAGATGTTTCTGCGGACTGACAGCCACTGGGAGCTAGAAACGGGTCCCCAGAAGCCAGTGAGGCCCAGCCGGGGTGGGCTGTGGGTCAGCACTGGGCTCTTCCGCCTGCTTGGCTTTGGCTCTTAGAGTTTTCTTTGACCATACAAAGAAAACTGAGAGGTGCAGTTTGGGGGCAGTAGCCTTTGTTTTGAAGTTGCCGTGAGCTCCATGGACAGGATACGCCGTCTGTGGCTGGGGTCTCCTTCCCTTCCAGCATTGTTCTCTCAGGAAGCCAGGAACTCCCGTTCTGCTGGAAAGTCCCGAGCCTAGCCTGTCCTGGCTGGGCTGTGCCGCGGGGTTCCCTGGGGGAGGGCCCACCCCCCTGAGCTCTGGTGCCCCGTGTTCACGTCCCAGCCACTGTCCGGAACATCTGCTCTCCTCCACAAGCTCTGGGCGCTGCCCCGGAGCTCAGGTCCTCACATGGGATGCAGACAAGATAGCAAGCATCCAGCCGCTCCTCAGGGCCCTCCGGCCTCTGCCCCTCCCCACCCCCGCTACCCTGGCACCGTGTTTGTACACTCTGTGCCGGGATTAAACACCAGCATTAGGCTCTGGTTTGCCTCCACCCTTGGAATCTTCAGGGAGGCCTGGTGTGAAGATCACGCCCATTGGTCGAGCTCCCCGACTGTGTGGCTGAGCATATCCCGGGGAGGGGAGAAGGGCCGCGCGGCTGCACCCCCCCATGACGGCCATGACGGGGCAGCGGGCACCTCGCAGTGCTGCCAGGGCTTTCCGTAGGCTGACGGCCGCCCAGAGCAGGCATGGTCAACACCCAGGGCTTTTATGAGTGGCTGACCTTTCAGTGTCGCGTTTCAGAGGGTACTATGCAGTACGAACCCGATCACTCCAAACTGTTCCCCGTCAGCACCCTGAGGCCTCACAGTAGGGATCGCCGACAGAGGAGCCTTGGAGAAACCAGCCATCAGGCTCTGGGCATGGATCTCAGTTTCAGTCCAGCTGGCCTGTGTGATATCCCCTCACCCACTCCCTGCTGAGTGAAGAGACTTCTCTGGGCTCTGGTGAAGGGACCAGCAGGACTGAGATGTCTTGTTCATGCTGGAGGAGTTTGCGTGGGCTGGTCACTAGTGCATCACAGGGAGACCCCTGCTCGGGACAAGCTGAACGCTGATGGGAAGCGGCCGGCTGTCAGGTGGGTGGTCGGAAGGTGACAGCAGGCTTAGCTCCGCCCAGCGTCCAGCCCGGGTACTGAGCCCTGATTGCCAGGTGCTGAGCTACGTATAACATAGAGAATGGAACATCTTGGGGAGCGTTACCTGGAGCGCCAATACTAATCCCTTGCCCGGCTGACCTCGGGCCCTTGTCCTCCGTGGCTCTGGCCACGGGGGAGAGCTGAGGGATTTCATTCCTCAAGTCACACTCAGGATGAAACCGCAGCTTCTGGAGCGGGGATGATGGACTGAGCGCGTGGCCTGGGTGAGCGGGAATCCCTAGGGGCAACTTTCAGAGGCACCGATGCTTCTCTGCCAACCTAGCAGACAGCAGCAGCCTCTAAATTGGTTTTTTAGTAAAGCTGAGTTACTCTCTGCAGCCCGACTGGCTAGGCATCCCATGGATCCAGGGCGAAGTAGAGGGAGGCCAGGACTAGGTGGGAGGCACAACTCTGGGGCTCAGGGCACACAGGGAGCAAGAGGTACCATGAACATTTCCTGAGCACCTACAGGGTATGGTACCTTCCCCAGGCATGATAGAGAAATAAGCCGTTCAAACCAGGTCTGCCATGGGACATGCTGAGCTCCCGGTTTCAGTTCTGTTCTTCAGGGCTGCAGCCCAAACAGCAGACACAGCTGAAGGAGGCACCCCCTCCCGTGCGGCCTCTCACCTCTTCTTCCCTCCCCTCCAACACCTGCCCGCACTGAGTGTTGCTTATGACCTGAGCCCAGCCTCCTATCGGCTGTAACAAAGCACACACTGGGTGCCTTTAAATAACAGGAATTTATTGTCTCCCCATTCTGGAGTCCAGAAATCTGAAATCAAGGTGTTCGCAGAGCCACACTGTTTCCTGAGGCTCTAGGGAGAATCTTTCCTTGCTGCTTCTAGCTTCTGTTTGTTGCTGGCACTCCTTGGAGTTCTGGGCTTGTAGCTGCATTCCTCCCATCTCTGTCCTCATGTGGCCATCTCTTCTGGATCTTCTATGGTTTGTGTCCAAATTCTCTCTTGTAAGAACACCAGTCATTGGATTAGGACCCAGTATGATCTCATTTTACCTTAATTCCATCTGCAAAGACCTGATTTCCAAATATGGTCCCATTTACGGGGCCAGGTGGACGCGGACTTTGGGAGGACGCTGTTCCAGCATAGTCACTAAAGGCCTGGGACCTTCCAGCAGGCTGACTTCCTTCATAGCGGAGGTGATGCTTTCTGCACCTCTAGCGTCTATTGCAGGGCCCGCAAAGACCTTCTCTGAGGGCCCATTGGGTGCCCTCTGGGACTTACCATGTAAGGTTTGGGAGACACTGGAATCAACCTGCCACTGATAGTGAACCCAGCCTTTGTCATCACGTGTGACCAGAGCTGAGTGTGTGACTTGTGGAGCTCCAGGCACTTCCCCACGTGGCCAAGGGGTGGCCTGACCTACCCCGCCCCCCCAGGCCGTTGTGCCACCTCCTCCCCGAGCAATGGCAGGCCCAGAATGGGTCTCAGTTACTTCCTGTCCTGAGCCATGGGCTTTTAGGAGTACATTGAGGCAGGCAGCATCCCATTCTGTCCCATCACACCCTGTGCTGTGCAAGCCGCGGCCTCTGCCATCCGTGTGGGCTCCATGGGTGTGGCAGCCGGACCCTGTCTGTGTTGGGGAGGGAGCAGGGAAGTATCCTCATTGGCAACTGCCACCCAAAATGTTGAAAGCTCTTTGTCCAAAGTTGCAGCTTTTTATTGAATAGGGAAACTTCAGAACTCATTACAAATGTGACTTTTTGGAGAAGACTATGGAACCCTATGGAGAGTCAGCTGTGGTCAGAGTGACCGGCTAATAGGGGGCCAGGTCTTCCTTCCTAGAGGGGCGCACCATGCCGGAGGAGGACTTTTCCGGCGGGGCTGCCACAGAACCCTGGCTGAGGAAGGGCCCGATGGCTTTTCCAGGCCTCTGGCTGCCAGGGCTGCCCTCCCGACGTCACCCCATCATCTTCTCACTGGGTGTCTGAGGAAGCCAGAGAAGGCTCTGGCAGAGCTGGTGGGGAGAACCGGCCTCCAGAGCATGAGAGCCACTGGCCCACTCCCCGGGTGCCCGACGGGGCCTCCCCTGTTTTCTCCAATGGCTTTTCTGCCTTGGCCAGATCTCTCGCTCAACTTCTCCACGTGTATGGTTCTGCTTTTCCTTTTGGTCTAAGAGCCACTTTGCTGATTTCCCTCCAGCAAGTGCTGTCGGTCCCAGAAAATGATCCTTCTAGGTTAGAGCGCAGAACGGCTGACTTCTTGCCTCCCGTCCCTCAGACCATCAGGAGCAGCAGAGAGGCTCTGCTTGACCTGCTGGGGGCCCCAGACCCTTGTTTTACTGCCTGATGGTCTGGGATTCTTATCAGACTCGCCTGATTTGCTGGGTGGCCCCTCACCCCTGCCGACCACCATGGGCACAGGAATGGAAAGGGCTTCAGCACCTGGGTGAGAGTCTGGTGCTTTTTCCAAAGGTGAACATGAATTTACCATATGGCCCAGCAATTCTATTTCTACAAACATAGAGAGAGGGAAACGCATGTCCTCACAAAGGGTTGTATACAATGCAGCTTGATTCGCCAAGTGGACACCACGGAGCCCACGAGCTGGTGAATGGGTAAGCAAAATGCGGGCTTGCTACACCATGGAATATCACTTAGGAATATCACTTAGGTCTTCTGATGCCTGCCCGACATGGGCCAATCTCAGAAACGTCATGCTGAGTGAAAGATGCCAGACTCGGAAAAACAACAGAGCGTCTGATTCTGTTTCCTTGACATTTCCACACGAGGCCAATCTGCAGGGACAGAAAGGAGATTGGCAGTCACCTCAGACTAGAGGTCAAAATAGGGACTGCAGATGGACATGAAGGATCTTTGGGGGGCTTTGTTGCAGTAACTGCACCATTCTGTAAATCTACTGAAATTCTTCTGCACCTTTAAAATGGGTGGATCTTAAATTCAATTATACCGTTAGGTTATACCTCAGTAAAGCAGCTTTACAAGTAATGGCTGAATGAAACAAGCAAACCGACCCATGAGCAGCCGTGTGCAGTGGCTGAAAGTGTGGGTCAGCTCTCCACCCTCCCACCGGCCCGCTGTGTAGCCCTGGGCCCGTTGCCTACTGTCTCTGTGCCTCGGTGTCCTCACCTATAAAATGGAGATAATAATCTTCACTAGGGTAGTTATAAGGAGAAAATGAGTTAATATTTGTAAAGTTCTTTGATCGGGACCTGAGGCCCGGTACACATTCTGTGGGAAGAACTAAAACTGTTCTGCACTGCGACTCCGATGTTTGTCACAATGCAAGCAGTTCTAGGGTTCAGGTGCCCCTTCCCTTCATCTGAGGGTGAGAGCCAGACCTTTGGGGAAGCAAAGGGAAGCCAGTGGAGCTTGCTGTATGAGGGCAGCCAGTGGTGAGAGGCGGTGGTGTTCTGTGCCAGCGTCTCAACTGCTCTGAGCTGCCGTCTGCCCCTGTACCACCCAGGGCTACACAGCCTGCTCGGCCACCGCACGTGGGGTAGGGGTCGTGGGAGCCTGCATCTGCAGCAGGTGCGCCATCTGAGATCCACAGAGGGGCCTGGTGGCTGGGGGCTCTGGGATGTGACCAGCTTCCTAGATCTGAATGGGCCATGGAGGGTGACCAGAGGGAGGGCAGATGGAACGTGCTGGAAGCGAGCCTTTGGAGAAGACAGCACTAGTAACACCTGCAAAGCCATGCAGCAGGGAGCTCGTCCCTCACACCCCACAGCCCAAACAAGTACAGTACAGCTTTCCCAGCACCATGGAGACAAGGAAATAAACACATTGCTTCCCTCTCCTGGCCCCTGACCTTTTGTACGGAGCCACTGGCCAGGCGGGGCTGGGGAGGGAAAGTGGGGTGGAGAGAGGTTTCCGGCTGCTTGTGGCCTGCCCGGACTGTGAAAACGGCCTGAGCGTGATCATGCCCCTTCCTCTTTATGCCTCGAGCCTCCTCCAACTTCCTCATCTACCAGGACTGGCAGTGGGGTTCCCCTTCCCCTTTGGGAAGAAGCTACACCCACGAAGATATATGCAAATGTTGATAGCTCCATGATTCAGAATGCACCCAACGGAAGGAAGGAACCTGCATATCCACGAGCCAGTCCACAGATAAACCAACAAGCACCCGCATGCACGGCAGTACGGCTCAGCAAAGAAAAGGAAAATGCTAACAGGGATGGCAACCTGGTGAATCTCAGAAACACAATGAGTGAGAAAAACTAGACCCCCAAAACTGCTAACCGGGTGATTGCATTTATATGAAATTCTAGAAAAGGCAAAATTATTGTGACACAAAGCAGATCAGTGGTTGCCGGTGGCTGGGCAAGGGTGCCTGAGGAAACGTTCTGAGGTGACAAATCCTCTGAAGTTTGAGCTTGCCTATAAACAAAACTCATTAAATTATACACTTAAAATAGGGGGGTTTTCTTATCTGTAAATTATATGCCCAAAAAGCTGTTGGAAAAGGAATCGCGGTACAAAACTAAACATACTCTTAACCCTTCAGTCCAGCAGTCCTGCTCCTCAGTATTTACCCAAATGAAGTGAAAACTGAGAGCCACACAGAAACCTGCACACCGATGTTTAGAGCAGCTTTATTCACAATTTCCAAAACTTGGAAGTATCCGCGTAACCAAGATACCCTTCAGTAGGTGGGCAGATAAACAAACGGGGATCTATCCAGACAATGGAATGTTACTCAGCACAAAAAAGAAATGAATCATCGAGGTAGGAAAAGACCTTCCTTCCACGGAGGAACCTGTGAAAGAAGCCAATCTAAAAAGGGCTCCACACCCTGTGATCTCAACGGGGGGACATCCCGCGGGAGACACAACTGTGGTGACGGTAGAAGGATCAGACTGAGGGAGAGGAGGGATGACCAGATGGAGTCCGAGGGATGCTTAGGGCAGTGAGTATGCTGTATGATAATGTAATGATGGATACATGTCATTCCAGTTTTGTGCAAACACTGAATGTACACCGCCAGGAGTGACCCCTGACATAAACCCCGGGCTTTGGTGAGATGGCGCGTCTATGCAGGTTCATCGTTAGGACAAACGTACCCCTCTGCCGGGGGATGGTGATAATGGGAAAAGCCAGTACGTGGGCAGAGGGGACATAGGAATTCTCTGTGCTCCCTGTTTAATTCTGCTGTGAGCTAAGAATGGCTCTAAAAAATAAAGTCCATTTTTAAAAAAGGAACCCAGAAGATATCTGCTGCTCCAAGAGGTCAGCCCTGCTACCCCAGGCCATGCCCCAACTTCAGCGATGCCCCGCACAGCCTCCAGGGAGCCCTGGGCTCCAGCCGAGGCTCACAAACATTTGTTTGATGGTGGTAGGGATTCCTGGTCCAGCAGATGAGCAAAACTGAGGGAAGGAGCAGGAGCTCCCCACCACCACCCCACGAAAGGGAGGACCTGCCCTAGGGTCCCCTGGGTGGGAATGAAGGGTCAAAACCCCATCAGCCTGGACGCCTCAGGCGTTGACTGGCCTTGGTTCCTTGAAAGCTTATCTCTCTTCTGTATGATTTCCATCTTCCCGTTCCTCCCTGTAGTTTTCCTGGACAAGCAGGTGGAGAGGATTTACTGCAAGATGGCTCAGTGCCTTTCAGAGGTAGGTGAGCTCCCCTGAGCCAATTAAGGAGCAGCATGCCAGGTTTTCCTTCTTCTGTCTTCTCATGGAATGAAGCTGAGGGGCCTCAGTACTAGGAACACATGCTAGGGGCTCTCCCAGAGGCCTCATCAAGCTACATGGGCCCTCAACAGAATAGTCTTGGGGCACCTGGCGGGCTATATTAGTTGGGCTTCAGCTTAGGTCATAATCTTGGGGTCACTGCTTGGGGCGGAGTCTGCTTCTCTCTCTGCCCCTCCTCTCTCCCTCCCTCTCAAATAAATAAATAAAATCTTTTTAAAGAGAGAGAGAGAGAGAGAGAGAGAGAGAGAGAGAGAGAGAAAGAGAAAGAAAGAAAGAAAGAAAGAAAGAAAGAAAGAAAGAAAGAAAGAAAGAAAGAAAGAAAGAAAAAGAAAGAAAGAAGGAAGGAAGGGAGGAAGGAAAAGAAAGAAAGAAAAGGAAGAGAGAGAGAGAGAAAGAAAAAGAAAGAAAGAAGGAAGGAAGGAAGAAAGAAAGAAAGACAGACAGACAGACAGAAAGAAAGAAAGAAAGAAAGAAAGAAAGAAAGAAAGAAAGAAAGAAAGAAAGAAAGAAAGAGCCTTCCAGGGAGGAAACTCAGTGGTCCATCAGGACCCCAGGAGCAGGCTTTGAAGTCTCAGTCATACCAAAGCCCTCTACCAGCTCTCCCTTTGGGTTGGAAAGTGCATGGACTTTTGCTTGCTGGGATCAAGGAAGTCCTTTTGTGTAGCTCTCAAGGGTCAAAGAGCCAAAGACTGCTCACCAGGCCTTGCAGCAGGTAGGGATGCTGGTATGGGGCCCGGCCCCTGCCTCCCCGGAGGATCACATGCTGCTGGGGCATTGGACACAGGTGGTGTTTAGTCCCATGGTCAGCTCCGCGTGGACACGCTACCTGGCGACTTTCCCGGAGGGTTACGTGGGGTACCTCATTTCCCCTTAATGGAAGCCTAAAGTGTGTTATTTTTGCTAATAAGAGAGAGGCAGTTCCTGCTGATGTTCCTGCCTGTTCCTGCAGGAATCTTTCTCTTGGCATTGGTGTCCTCGGGCTCAGCTGGAGAAAGATGTCCTTAGATCCGAGGCTTAAGGGTCCCAAATTTAGAGAGAAGAAAGAAGGGAGCCCAGAGCCTGAATCCAAGAACTAGGTGCCCAGGCTCACGTGGAAATCAGAATAGATGTGCTATGAAGATGATGCAGCACCTGTCAAGCACACACACACACACACACACACACACACACACACCCGCCCCGCCAGCCCCCAGGCCTGCCCCTGCCCCTCCCCGTGCTGGGCCGCCATCCCCAGGGTCCATTCACCATCCTGCTCCCTGGAGGGGCTTAGCTCATTGTGATTATTCCAGTTCTTCCGTGAACATGAATTTGCTTATGTTTTTCTAAGTCTTTTCAAGTTAATTTTGATCATTTATATTCTTCTAGAAAGCTGTCCAGATGTCAAATATGTATCACGTTCTTTTATAACTTTAAACTTTGTCTTCATATTTGTTGGCTATATTGCAATCTTCATTCCTAGGGTTTTTTTTATTGTCTCTCTCTCTTTTTTTTTTTTCAAGATTTTATTTATTTATTTGTCAGCGAGAGAGCACAAACATGGGGGAATGGCCGTGATGGAGAAGCCAGCTCTCCTTAGAGCAGGGAGCCCGATGCAGGACTTGACCCCAGGACCCTGGGATCATGACCTGAGCCGAAGGCAGACACTCAACCGATTAAGCCACCCAGGCCTCCCTTTATTCTCTTTTTCTAACTGGTTATATTTGTCAGAAAAGTATTCTATTCATCATTTCAAATAACCAGTTTTTGGTTTTAAGGATCTATTTTACTTCTTTTCCATCTAATTCATTAACTTCCACTTTAACTTGATCCATTTCTCCTTTTTGTTTTGTTTTTGGGGTTCGGGTTTTTTTTTCCGTTCTTTTTTTTAGAATCGCATTTTTAATTTACTTTTCCTTTTTTGTTGTTACTTTTAAAATTATGTAAGGCTACAGAATTTTCTCTGGCACAATTTGGGTCACCTCCCACAGATTTCATAATCTTCTCATTTTCATTAATTTTTTAGACGTCTAAATTGGAAGTTTTCATTTCCTGTTTAAAAGTGAGGAGCTATTTTAAATAGTAGTGTTGATGTGTTGGTGCTTTTGCTTCCAACGTTCTACCGCTGTTATTAGCTGTTATTATTATTATTATCCCTCTGTGATTCATTTCTAGTCTTATTGCATTATGGTCTGGAAATGGGGATCTGAATGATTTCTTCTTTCTGTAATTTAAAAAATCTTCCTTTACAGCCTAGCACATAACTAACTTTTCGAAATTTTCAATGGGAATTTTAAAATATATATTCTGCTTATAGAATATATGGAATTTTTAAATTATTAATTGTGTTTCTCAGAATTCCATATTCTTATTTACTCTGGGTCCTCTTGACCCGTCATTTCTGAAAGGGCATACCACCGTCATGATGGCTTTTCCCATTCTCCTGGGAGTTACTTGGTGCCAGTCCTGGCCGAGGATTCCCAGCAGACTCTTCCCTGGTCTCAGAGTGGTGCTGAGGGTTCCCATGAGGCTATGGCCTCACATCACAGTGCTAGATTCATCTGGCTTCTGTTTCCAGACTAACACTCCAAATTTGCTTTTTCTGTGGCTCAAAGCATTGTCTTCACAGCAGCGCCTGGCTTCAGGGCTCTGGACATCATGGTGGGCACTTACAGGATTTCCCTCCAGCTAAGAGACAAGGAACAAGACGTCTTGCCCACAAACAGAAGTTTCCTGGCCAAGTAAGCAACCTCCACCTGCCACAGAGCCAGGTGCCCTAGAACACCTGTGTCTCCTAACGGCCATCAGTTCTCTCTGGGCACCTTCCAATCAGACCAGCAAAAACTGGTGATTTGTTTATCCTCTGGCCAGATAGGCCCAGACATAACCATAACATTCATATCAAATTGCGAGGAACCCTGAATAACTTAAACAACTTTGGGAAAGAAGAATAACATTGGAGGATAACACTTCCTGATTTAAAAACTTGCAACACAGTTACAGTTATCAAAATAGCGTGGTGGCAGTGCAAACAGGTGTAACCACTTTGGAGGACAGTTTGGAGCTTCCTCAAAAAGTTAAAAATAGAACTATCCTATGACCAAGTGATTGCACTACTAGGATTCACCCAAAGGATACAAAAATTTGAAGGGGCACATGCACCCTGATGTTTATAGTAGCATTATCAACAATAGCCAAACTACAGAAAGAGCCCAAATGTCCTTGGACTAATAACAGATTTAAAAAAAAAGATGTGGTACACATATACAGTGGAATATTACTCAACCATCAAAAAGAACAAAATCTTGCCATTTGCAATGATGTGGATGGAGCTGGAATGTATTATGCTAAGTGAAGTAAGTCAATCAGAGAAAGACAATTATCATGTATCTCACTTACATATGAAATTTAAGAAACAGATGAACATAGGGGAAGAAGATTTTTAAAAGAGGGGGAGACTCTTATCTATAGACGACAAACCAAGGTTGCTGGAGGGGATGTGGGCAGGGGATGGGGTAGATGGGTGATGGGGATTAAGTAGGGCAGCTGTGATGAGCACCAGATGCTGTTATGTAAGTGATGAATCACTGAATTCTACTCCTGAAATTGATATTGCACTATATGATAACTAAGTCGAATTCAAATAAAAAATTGAAGAAATATATACCAGAGTTTAAACAAAATAGTGTGGTACAAGGATAGACATATAGCTCGATGGAATAGACTGAGAGTCCAGAAATAAATCTGTACATCTATCGTCAATTTATTGTTGACAAAGGTGCCAGAAGCATCGAATGCAGAAAGAATAGTTTTTTCAGCAAATGGTGCAAGAGAGGATATCTACATGCAAATGAATGCCATTGGACCGTACCTCACATTGGGTACAAAAATTGTCTCAAAATGGATCAAAGACCTGAATTAATATAGAAGCTAAATCTATAAAATCCTTAGGAAAAAAACCATAAGGGTAGATTTTCATGACCTTGGATTTGGCAATGGATTCTTGGATATGCCCCTAAAAGCACGAGCATCAAGAGAAAAAATAAATTTAATGTCATCAAAATTAAAGGAGGTTATGCTTCAAAGGACATCACCAAGAGAGTAGAATATCTAGTCAAAGAATGAGAGAAAGTACTTGGAAACCATATATGTGACAAGATCTGGTATCCAGAATGCCTTATGAGCTCTTACAACTCAATAATAAAATAAAACAAATACTTGAAAGGTGCCCAGAGGGCTTTGACAGGCATTTCTCCAAAGAAGATATACAAACAGCACATGAAAATATGCCCACTACCACTGGTCATCAGGAAAGTGCAGATCTGAACCACAATGAGATACCATTTCACACTGACTAGGATAGCCTTAATTTAAACAAATTGGAAAAATCACAAGTTTATGAGTCTTTGGAGAAATTGGAATCCTCACACGCTGCTGGTAGGAAGTGGTACAGTTGCTGAGGAAAAAAATTGGTGGTTTCTCAAAAAGTTCAACAAAAAATTATCAGAAGATGCAGCAATACCACTCCTAGGTATATGCCCCCTCAAAGAATTAAAAACAGGTGCCCCAACAAAACTCACACAAGAATATTCATGGTAGAGAGGCACCTGCCTCGATCAGCTAGTAGAGCATGTGACTCTTGATTTCAGGGTTGTGAATTCAAGCCCCATGTTGGGTGTGGAACCTACTTAAAAATAAATAAAAATTTTAAAAAGTAAAGAATATTCACGGTAGCCCCGTTCATAAAATCGCTCACAGATGGTAACAGCTGAAATGTCCATCTGCTGATGGAGGAATAAACAAAAGGTGGGAGAGTCACACAGTGGGATATTTTTCATCCAGAGTGCACCAGCCGTTGGAGAGCTGATACGTGCCCCAACATGGGTGAAACTTGAACACATTAAGCCGAGCAGAAGAAAGCAAACACAAGAGGCCACGTATGGTATGACACCATTTATATGAAATGTCCAAAGACACAGGAATTGGATTCGTGTTTGCCAGGGACAGAGGGCTAGAGAAACGGGGAGCATCCATTTCTGTCTGTCTAATGACTATGGGCTCTCCTTTTGGGGTGATGAAATGATCAGAAGTAGATAGTTGTGGGGCACCTGGGTCGCTCAGTCATTAAGCGGCTGCCTTCGGCTCAGGTCATGATCCTGGAGTCCTGGGATGGAGCCCCTCATCGGGCTCCCTGCCTGGCGGGAAGCCTGCTTCTCCCTCTCTCACTCCCCCTGCTTGTGTTCCCTCTCTAGCTGTGCTTCTTTCTGTCAAATAAATAAATAAAATCTTTAAATTAAAAAAAAAAGAAGTAGCTAGTTGTGATGGGCATACAAAGTTGTAAATGTACCAACCCACTGGATTATACACTGTAAAATGGCTAAAATGATAAGTGTTACATTATGTATGTTTTACCACACACACAAAAGTGTGCCTAAGGCATGCCGGGAAACAAGCCCAGCAAGGAAGTTGGGCTTGCCTGCCAGGCCAAGAGGCCATGGAGCCACTAGATGATGGGGAACAGGGGGGCGGCGGGGAACAGGGGGAGCCACGGAGGATGGAAGGCGTGAGGCAGATGGAGGAAGGGAGGTAGCATGTTTCTACAGCTGATGTTGAAATCCTGGTGGGAGAGGCCGCTGGAGAGCAGGCCTCCCAGGTCTGAGAAGCCCCTGTGTGTTTGCGCATTTCCTGGGAATGATATGGGCTGGGGCTTGTCTGTCTTGGCTGCTTCTAAACCAAAGACAAGTTCTTCCCTGCTTTGGCAGGAAACCTGTGAAGTTCTTGCCAGACATCTGCTTCATTTTCCTTGGTAACAAAAGACTTCCTAAGAGTTAGACTCAAGGCTTAGAACTGGGGACGTCCATAGTGCTTTCTCCTTTTCTCCCATAGGAGTTGAAACCCAAGCTCCGATGCTCAAGTTGGGAGAGGGCCACACCTGAGCCGGGGGATGGGGGGGGGTGGAGCACCTGGAGGAAGAAATGAGGGAGGGAGGAAAGGAGGGAGACATGAAGGGCGGCAGCACAACCATGCCAGGTCCAAGCAAACTCTGGAAATCCAGAGTCTGGAGCCAAGTCCCTCATGGGGGTTGGGGGTGGAGGTGACCCCTCTCCCTATGACCTCCTTGACTTCCGAAAGGGAGAAATGGGGAGACCAGTCCAGGACAAAGAGGATGGGCTTTGGCATCAGCCAGGCCACATTTGAATGCCAGCTTGCTTAGTCTCTGAATGACCTTGGGCAAGTCTCTGTGCTCTTATCTGTAGAAGGGGAAATAACATCTACCTCATAAATTTGTTGCTGGGATTAAGTGCAAGAACATGCTTGAACTGTGAGTGAAGCAGGGCACACTACGGAGTTGATGTATCAGAATCCTCCAGAGAACTGGGCTGGGGAGGCCACTCTGGCCGGACCTGCCCATCTCTGCGCCTCTGTCCCCATATCTGCAGCAGCATTGGCCTCACCCAGACTTCCTATAATTTTATGACTAGAAACTCCAGACCCAGGCTGTTCCTGGGGATTGTTTAAAAGTGGGGCAACTTCTGGGGCCTCTGGGTGGCTCAGTCAGTTAAGTATCTGCCTTCTGCTCAGATCATGATCTCAGGGTTCTGGGATGGAGCCCCACATGGCATCAGGCTCCCTGCTCAGCAGGGAGTCTGTCTCCTTCTCCCTCTGCCCCTCCCCACCTCATGCTCACGCTCTCTCAAATAAATAAATAATATCTTAAAAAAAAAAAAAGGTACGGCAGCTTATCTAGGTCCTGAGACACACACAAGGTACAGACTAATAAGCTCTTCATTCCTCAGCTGAGGTTCAAGCAATGAAATGACCATTGACAGATAGACAACCACCTCTCGGACCATCCCAGGGCCGCTCTGGGCCAGGCTCCCAGTGAACAGGGGTGGAAAAAGTGCCCCCAGCTACATTCCTGCCTTCCAGCACCTTCTTTGAGTTTTTCACACCTGTAAAGTCTGAAGCACTGTTATTTAAATATTTAAACATTAGGGGCTCCTGGGTGGCTCAGTTGGTTAAGCGACTGCCTTCGGCTCAGGTCATGATCCTGGATAACGGGGATCGAGTCCCACATCGGGCTCCCTGCTCGGCGGGAAGCCTGCTTCTCCTTCTCTCACTCCCCCTGCTTGTGTTCCCTCTCTGGCTGTGTTTCTCTCTGTCAAATAAATTAAAAAAAAAAAAAATCTTTAAAAATAAATAAATAAATAAATAAATATCTAAACATTAACAAAGTCAATGGCAGTCAATCCCCATAAAGAGAATCTGCAAGTGCCAGTCACTTACGACGGCTGGGGGTGGGAGGCTTTGGAGGCCCTCTACAGAACCGCAGGGTCTGTCCCTACTGAGTGTCGGTGGCACTCTTCGGCCCAGCGCAAGCACAAGCCCACCACGCATCTAATATCACCCATTTGGGGGAGGTGAAGGGACTTGTGTGGGGTTACCCAGCAGGGAAGTGGCTGAGTTGGAGTCTAAACCCATCTCTGCTGCCATGCAGACCTGGGCTGCCAAAAACAGTCTACTGAGTGGGCCAAGCATGGCAACATCCCAGGATTTTTTTAACAAGCTTTGTTGAGATATAATTCACAGACTATACAATTCTCCCACTTAAAATGTACAATTCAGTAGTTGTTATTATATTCACAGAGTTCCACAACCACCCCCACAATCAATTTCAGAACATTTTTCATCACCTAAAAAACCTGACACTCTAGCTACCATATGCCAATCCCCAACCCCCCTAGGCCTAAGCATTCCATCGATTTTGCCTTCTATATATATATATGCCCATTTCGGACCATTTCATGTAAGTGAAATGATCAAATATATGGCCTTTTGTTCCCTGCTTCTTTTACCTCGCACAATATTTTCAAGGTTCCTCTATGTTCTAGCCTGTGTCATCATTTCATTCTTTTTATGACCAAATAATATTCCCCTTGTATGGCTAGACCGCCCCTTGGTTATCCATTTATTAATTGAGAGGCATTTGGGTTGTCTCTACATTTTGATTATTATGAATAACTTTGCTCTGAATATTCACACACAGATTTTTGTGTGGACCCATGTTTTCACTTCTCTTGGATATATACCTACAGTAGAATTGCTGGATCCATTCTATGTTTAACTTTTTGAGGAAATGCCAGATTGTCTTCCAAAGTAGATGCAACATTTTACATTCCCAGCCTTGCTGCGTGAAGGCTTGGATTTTTCTACATCCTCCCCAACACTTGTTACTATCTGTCTTTTCATTATAGCCATCCTGGGGAATATGAACGGTATTTCCTAGTGCTTTTGATTTGCATTTCCTACTAATGATTCTGAGCATCGTTTCATATGCTGAATAGCCAGTCCTCTATCTTCTTTGGAGAAAGGTCTATTCAGATTATCTCCCCATTTTGTAATTGGATTGTCTGACTGTTTATTATTGAGTTGTAAGAGACCCTTATATACTCTAGATACAAGTCCCCTATCAGATCTGTGATTTGCAAATATTTTTTCCCATGCTATGGGCTACCTTTTCACCTTTTTGGTAGCGTCCTTTGAAGCACAGAAGTTTTAAATTGTTACAAAGTCCAATGTATTTTGTTTTTCTTTCGTAGTTTATACTTTTGGTGTCATAGACTTCCCTGGTTTTTTTCCTAAAACTTAATTTTGTTTTGTTTTGCTTTAAGGATTGTTATTTATTTGTCAGAGAGAGAGAGACAGAGAGCACTAGGAGGGAGAGAGGCAGACAGAGGGAGAAGTAGGCTCCCCGCAGAGCAAGGAGCCTGATGTGAGACTCCATCCCAGGACCCTGGAATCATGACCCCGTGGAAGGCAGCCACTTAACCAATTGAGCCACCAGGCATCCTTCCTTGTTTTTTAATGCAATATTTAACAGAGGGTAATATGCCCATACCAAAATAGCAAATGCTGTTGATCCTCTCTTTTGTTTTTTTAAGCTGAGACATTTATTTTTTTTATTGATACTACACGTTGATCCAAACATAATTTGATGCTACTTATGGAAATTCAAATAAGAAGGATACTATACATAAAGAATTCTAGGCAAAACGAAAGTAGGCATCTGACTGAGAACTAAGGATAAAGTCAGTGTAGGAATTATATACACAGGGCTTCCCTAGTGGCTAAGACAAAGAGAAAAATGCAATTACTTATAAGATTCATAGGCCAATGGAATAAAAATCTGTCCACAGCTTAGGGGATGGCTGCCTTCCCCTGACACAGAGGTCAGAAAGAAATTTCTCCTTTGGCTCCTCCTAAGGGGAGAATTTTTTGGTTTGCTCATCAGCTAGAAGAGAACACACACACAAACTCCCCAAGAACCTATATACCCACAGCCGAATTCCCTTCCCTTCGTGTTTCCAGATCTGTCTCATCCTGCCAACCTTTTTGCCCCATGTGAAGTTGTCTTTGTAGACATCTTCTTAAAACACCAATAGGAGTACCTCACTTCCCTTCTTGAAAGTGTTCAATAGCTCCCGCTTGCCCTCAAGGTCAAGTCCAAGCTCTTTAACCTGACTTCCGTGATGCTGCATGATTTGACCCCTGCCAACAGGAGATGGTACTTTGAACACGCCCCGACTCTGGATCTTAGCTTGTCAGGGGCTCCACTTTGAGGCCTCACTCAGCAATCTGTTCCCTTAATTCACTCACACTTTTAACAAGTACACGCTGCGTCTTTGTCCCAGATGATGGCAGATTTGAAGCACCAGGCTAGAAAGAACAGGAAAGAGCTTCTCCAGGCAGGATGCTCATACTGCTGCTTTCTCAGCAGTGGGACAGATTGAAAAACTACAAAAAGTAGGTCTAGCTACTCCATAAGTTGGGAAATCTGAGGCCGTTCACTCACCACTGGTACAAACACTCTGCTCATCCAACTGCCTGATGATCAGCCTATGACCTAATACGGTAGAATTCAGACCCTTCACAAGGATAAAGCTAATGATAAATTCTTTTCATTGCACTGTTATAAGAAGGCATGAGGATATGCAGTATTGTTTAGAAGTGGATGCAAAATTTTAAAAATATATATTTGTTCTTGAATTAATATTACATTATAAATATTAGCATATAAATATTCAGGAAAACTTGACCCTCCAAATCAATGCCCTCTCATGAATTTTGTTAACTGAAGTTTGATTACAGAGGGAAAGGACCACCCTCTAATGCTCTGTACCAATGTTTAAGAATATTAAAGTTTTTCGAAACACAAGATAAATCAGTATATGTTCATTATAAAAAAGAAAAAAAAGATAAACCAAAAGGAAAAAAAAAAAAGGACACTTTCCAAAGATGATCACTAACAACATTCTAAAATATTTTCTTCTGTATTTTATTGTGGGTACAGACATATGTAAATGATTTATATAGATAAGATATATATCTTATAAGATATATCTATAAGATATCTAGATAGATAAGGTATATATAAGATATATATACAACGTACATCTATATGTGATGTTTTAAAAAAATGTCCTCTCATGGGCAGATGTTGTAACGTGTTTCCGTGTAATGGACGCTGGTGTGTGTGCGAGTACAAGCTGGGCTCCGGTTGGACTGCACGAGCTTTATGCAACGGTTCGTTGGACATTTGGGTGTTCCTCGTTGTTTCTCCTCCTCCTCTGATTCTGCGCTCCGGGGGACCTGGAGGCTGATGCCGGAACGTTCTCCTTGGCGGACTGCACTCCCTGTGACTTGAAAACATGGTGTATCTCCTGGTAGAGCCATGGCGACTTGTAATAATGGCGCTTTGTGGCTTAATGAGAACAGAGCTCTATTAATCCCTCTTTGTCTGACCTCAGCCAACCTCGCCCTCAGTGAAAGCAGGATTCTTAGGCCCTTGGGACCCTATTGAGCTGTTGTCATAGCGATGGGTGGGGGGCGGGGGCAGAGTCACTGGGCCAATGTCCCTAACTAGACCATCTCTTTTATTTTTTTTTAATATATTTTTTTTTATTGTTACTAAAATTTTTTTTCCCAGTGTTCCAAGATTCATTCCCCATTCCTCACACCCAGTGCTCCACGCTTTAGGTGCCCCCAGTACCCACCACCAGGCTCTCCCATCCCTCCACCCCCCTCCCTCCAAGTCCCTCAGTTTGTTTCTGTGTCCAAAGTCTCTGTTGTTTTGTTTCCCTCCCTAGAATACCCTAGTTCCCATTTACTTTCCCTCTCCCACTGTCCTCCAGGTTACCCCTCATGCACCGCAAGTAAGTGAAACCATGCGATACTTGACTTTCTCTTCTTGGCTTATTTCACTCAGCATAATCTCTTCCAGTCCAGTCCATGTTGCTACAAAAGTTGGATATTCATCCTTTCTGATGGAGGCTTAGTATTCCATTGTATATATGTACCACATCTTCTTTATCCATTCATCTGTTGATGGGCACCTTGGCTCTTTCCACAGTTTGGCGATTGTGGCCATTGCTGCGATGAACATTGGAGTGCATATGGCCCTTCTTTTCACTACATCCATATCTTTGGGGTAAATGCCCAGTAGTGCAATTGCAGGGTCATAGGGTAGCTCTATCTTTAATTTTTTAAGGAATCTCCACACTGTTTTCCAAAGCGGCT